>CAXKVY010000057.1:600000-755000 GCA_964058915.1 Tetropium fuscum
GGAGAGTGTGTTGATTAGTTAATTTGGATGATACTCGAAAAATATGGAAACTATCGATTAGTTCATTTGGTTGACGTCAGACACTGCGTTTTGGTGTTTTGTAAACAGCTAACGACGCGGTAAGCTGCCTGTTCTGTGATTATAAATATCCGTAAAACAATACTTCTCTATGTTAGTATATTGGCATCTTATATGCTCTTGAACACTCTGCTCTGCACTTGCTCTTGGACAGCTGCCAATTATTGTAGAATTATTGTATTCACATCATGTATACACATGTATAAATTGAGTTACCTAAAAAGCCATAACAACATAACATAAAGTCATAACAAAAAAATAGAATTTGCACTTTGTTATTGCACTTTGACAGTTAGCCGACGGTCTGTTGACAGCTGCCAATTGTCTAATTATTGTATTCACATCATACATGAACTGAGTTACCTAAACAGCGTAAACTCAAAACATAAAAATAAGATTTTCACTTTGACAGGTGTCAAGTGGCAATTTGGACAATTTGACATCGGATTTGAATTCAGCAACCTCGAAAACGTAAACCTAGACATTAAAATCGAAAAAATAATCGAATTAATAATAATAAAAATAATTATTTAAAAATCTATAAATACTGCACGAATAAATCAATCTGTGGTGGAGCTTTGGAGCTTTGAAGCTCCGTAGCAGCCAAAGCAGTATTGATTTTCGAGCTTTGTGCCCATTGAGACTCTTGCTTGGGACGACGAAACCTAAAACATATCCAAAGTTCAGACGATTTGACCGAAACCCAATTTCCCTAAGATTATTGCGGGGTCCTTTCCGAATTAAATCATCTCTTGACGTATCTACTGATAGAACTGTTTTGTATAGTGTAACCTACTGAAGTTTTGTGAAAATATGTTTCTTAGTATTTAGTATATGTTTTTTAGCATTATTCAGCATTACAAAATAAGTATGCTCTGCTAATAACAAAATGTCTAATTCGATGCAACAATATCTTACTATACTTACTTTACTATAGTAGTATAGTATATATATACTACTATAGTAAAGTATAGTATATACTATACTATACTTTGTTTTTACGCCTAAACGTGACACTGCTTCTTATGGTAAGTACATAATGAAATATTCTTAACATGTATATAATATATTTAACACACATTATAATGGTTTTTTTATACCAAACCCCGTATTCCATAAAGTTCCAATATTCCTATTAAGTCATTTAAAGTTACATTTTATAAGTTGTTATCAATGGGATCTAGGCCACTTTCAAGGATACTATTTATTGTCTTTGTTGTTGGTCTGTTTTTCCTATATCCAAACTGTTCTGACGCGAATAAAATGTATTGTTTCAAAGTACCTAATTGTTCGGTTTTTTGGTAAAAAAAACGATGATGTTGTTCAGTGCCTATATTTATTGTACACACCGTGTTCATTTTAAAACTTACCAATCCCTGTAATTGAAAAACCGCAAAACATTTGAGAATTCGCCGGGACACTTCGATGTTTAATTTAGGGGGAACATTCGTGACAGTCAAGGAGTCTTGATATGTCCATCCCCCTAACCCCTAGCAACCCCAATTCTAAAATCTCAAATGGAACTACCCCCGTATTAAATACACTTTTGAGAGCACTTTTCGCAGCGAATACAGCAGTGCTTCATTTTTGGAAATTGGTCTAGATAAACTAGGCGAGACCTGTACGTGAGTGGTTGTATGTCCCATTCCCTGACAGGTGGATAGGAAGAAGAGGAGCGACATAACGCCCAGCTAGATCTCCTGATCTCAGTCCAAATGACTCTTTACTATGGGGACATCTCAAGTCGGTGGTTTACAAAACATCGTAACGAAACCGAAACAGCTCCGCGAGTATAAACTACCAATTAAATAAATCGTACATCATTCTGAGGAGCGAAAGAACTTGTGCAACTTCTCAATGATTCATTTCCGTATATACGTCCAGATATATAAAGGGTAAGTATCTTCTGGTGAGTTCCCCGACATATATTCGGAATCCAAGGTCCAATGCCAATAAAACAACTAAAAATGACCCTGTTGTTGTCAAAAGTTTTCAAAATTTATTTATAAATGACGAAGTTCTGAGGTATCAATCATAAAAAAAATACAACTGACTTGAGAACCTCCTATTTTCTTTTGAAGTCGGTTAAAAATGAACGCAGTGTGCAGTGTATAAGTTAAAATTTGTAAAAAATATTTTTTTTTTATAGATTTCAGTGTCTTTGAATTTAAACCACATACACCCAATGGAAAAAAACCCGCAACAAGTTAATATTTGGTAAAATTTAAGGTCTCATAACTTTTTTATTCTAAGTTAAATTTTAATGCAGGATAATGTGTGATGAGCAACGTGTGTCACACGATACCTCGCAGAAGTTGGTATTAATAAAATGAACTGGCCAGCATGTTCGTCTGATCTCAACCCCATAGAGCATGTGTGGGACATGCTTGGTAAGCGAGTCAAACAACGTGAAGTAGCTCCGCCTACGGTAAATGAGCTTCGTTATTTTGGCAAGGAATGGAAGGAATGACAAAATATTCCTCAAGGCGATATTCGTAACCTTGACAGTATGAACCGACGTATGCAGGCAGTTATAAGAGCTAGAGAACAATACAAAATTAATATTTTGTATTGTTCTCCTAAATTACCTAAATTTCTTGTAAAAAGTACGTTTGTTCAGGTTAGTTAAGTTACAGTTGAACTGGATTGTTTTGAAGTTTGATTTTGAAATTTTGATTTTTTATGTTGCAATAATTGCTTATTCAAACCAAACAATATATTGTTGTATTTTTATTCATGAAGGAAAGGCATGTTTCCCAACAAACATGTATTTGTGTAACTATCCGCATAATATATAACAAAAAAGAAAGGATTCAAAACTAATAAATATGGATACAATAATGTTTACTGGGGTTTGCATTTCTTGAGCGGATAATGCTGTTGCGTTTCCTTGATTTGATATTTGTTTCCTTCATTTTTTTAAAATTTTTCACTGTAGTTAAATGTTTCATAAGCTAGTTCATTCAAAAAATTAAGCACTTCTTGGTTTTCAGTTTTCCTGACTTCTTCATCGCTTGTACTCGTTTCCTGGTTGTCAATTTTCTTTTCACTAACAAACTGTTGGATCTCTTCTTTATGGTGTTCTTTAATTTGTGATGGCTGTTCTGAAATTTTTTCTACTACATCTCTAAAACAGAATCGGCAAATTGTATGATATAATGGGCACATTATATGATTTTTTAGGTTATCTTCCACTGATCTCGTGAATTTTTTTGTTGTGCCTATTTCTTGTGCTGCTGTCAAAGAATACTTTGTTACAATACTGACATTTATTCCTCATATCCATGATGAATGCTAAAATTTTAACACATTAAATATCTGTTACTGCTTATATATTAGATATTATGTTTTATGAAATTTAAGTAGGTAACTACTTACAATAATGTGGAGTATAGGTATATATAATGTTATACATAAGTAATTTTAATGTGCTCTAATGTGTATAATAAATCGCAATCGAAATTCTGAGGGCACTGTTTAATAACTCGCGTGGTAATTGAATCGCTAAAAAGTATCACGCAGAATGATGGCAGCGACGATGATAGGTTTTATATGTAGGTATGGTTTTATATGTAGGTATTCTCTTCACAATTCGAGGAAATTGAAATACATCGGCAACGTGTTGCTCTGCATCCACTAGGTAATTCATTATTTGATTAACAATTAATGCTTCCTCTGGTTCCATTCTATACGAAATTATTTGATATTCACCACACGCAAATAAGAGGTAATCATTAAATCATTTGTTTCTCTCAAAATTGTGACAGTTCTACTACAAAAGACTAGTAGAAGTCTCTTCTCTCGAAAAACGTAAAATGTGAACATTCCTATCTTTGAAGAATACGGTTCCCGCATTTTTAAGAGAACCACGCCCACTTTTCTCTCAATCTTTCTATTCCTACAACTTCAAGAATAAGGGCCCTGTTATACTTTATTAGCAAAGAAATTGTGCTCGAAAGTAAATTGGTTTGCTCAGCCATAGGATAACCTAAGATATGTAATTTGTTAAATATGCCAACTTGAAATATGGAGCAATTTTTATCGCTTAATATTATTTTAAACGTGGCCATTAAATATTCCCATTTTTGTCATACCCGCTCTAGTAGATTTATTCCAGAGAAATTTTACCGAAAGCAAATGGGTTTCCTGCCTCTAAATAACCTAAGATTTGTTAAAGCTGCAAACTTGAAATGTGGAACAAGTTTCATCTGTTAATATTGTTTTAAACGTGACCATTAAATAGAGCATTTTGCAGTTGAAAACTCATATCGTAGTGATTATGTGCTGTATTGCAGCATTGGAAATTTCAAACAAATAACAAGAATATCCGTTGCACATAGTTGCTCTATTGATCGGGTTTCCATTGCAGACACAATAGTTATTGTTGGACACTTGCTTTGAGCCTCTAACAACTAAACATTTCACGTTCTCTGATATGATAAATTACTAAAGCTTTCCCTTGACAAAGTATGGTGTCTAGTATTTTTCCTTGGCATTTTTTAAACGACCTCAAAAAAGGAGAAAGGTTCTCAATTCGACAGTATTTTGTATTTTTTGTCATTTATAAATCAATTTTAAAAGCACTTTTTTTATTTAGTATACAGGTTGAGTTTTTAGTATGTATTTACTCTGCAGCACTTTTGCTAGTTATCAGAGAAAAATGCGTGTTATCCCAGGTTGTTGATATCTTTTGTTGGCGTTTTTAAAAAAATATCGGTGAATGTACAGGGTGCTCCTTATCTCCTGGAAAGCAACTAACTTTCTTATTTTAAATGGAACACCCTATATATTTTTTTAAATTAGGAAATAGCGCTAAACCATCTAATCGCTCAAGCTCTAAACCTAGGTTAAACCATCAGGTTTTGGAGATATTTACCTTTTTGAGAAAACAATTACAGATGGAAAGGTCTGGAAGGAGCTTTATAACTTTTTTCATATGATACATCTAAATTTATTTTCTGGCACAGCGTAAGAAGATAGAGTGGTCTAAGTTCTGCAATTAAAATAGAATCGAAAATAATATAACAAGTGTTATATTTTCCATGCCACATTTAGCTAATTTCAAACTGCGAAAACCTTTTTTTTTTCAAAATTCGAGCACCCTGTATTTTTTTATTAATAAATTTTATTTCTTCTGGTATAGCCATTGTAGGACCTAAATTTAGCAGTTTTTGATATATTTGTAATTTTCTCTCCAGCGAACAGATTTACCAGAATTTTGCTTAAAAATTATATATAAAATTAGAGAATTAACCGGAAAATTATAAATTATCTATTTCTATTCATTATTTTTACCAAAAAAGATGCATTAATATGTTTGATGTTTGATGAATTGTATGTGTAATTTTTAAGTAAAATTCTGGTAAATCTGTTCTCTGTAAAGAAAATTGCAAACATCTCAAAAACTGCTAACTTTAGCCCCTGCAATGGCTATACCAGAAGGAGGATAATTTTATTTTACATAACTGGGCATCAAAAAATACAGGGTGTTCCATGTGAAAAAAAAAGGTTGAAATTAGCTAAATGTGGCATCACTCGAAGTAGTTTCCACAAACACCAAAACACTTTAACTTTGCGCGACGCGCGTTTCGCCAACCAAATTGGCATCATCCGGAGATGATTAAAACTAAACTTAAACTAAAAAAATCTACCTTATTTATACTATTTTCATGGTGACGTCATTAGTCACGCTTCAATGATCAGTTGCTAAGCAACGCGTAAAGCGGGCTATACGGTATATGTCCCTTGTCGCTATTCATACTATTTTTACATTTCATAATTTCTATGCTCTCAAATGCATCCAACTGTCTATTATTGCTCACATTTCTAACTAATCTTAATTTACTAATATCTGTTCTATGGTCGTTGTCAAAAGCATGTTGTGCAACACTAGACTTATCTGTTCTTCCATAATTTTATATGAGCCGTATGCTCTATAACCCTGCTGTTAATTGATCGTCTCGTTTGTCCAACATATTTTCGATCACAGTCAGTATAACAATTTAGTCTAGGAGTTGTTGTAATTTATTACTCGACGAATGAATTACTGTTATACCCACGTTTCTGAAGACCTTACTGAAACCACGAGTAAACCGGGGTTCGTACGGGATGGATACATATTTTGGAGTCCCTATATTATTTTGAAAGGTGGCGTGAAAATGTGGCATGAAAAATGTAACACTTGGATTATTTTAGATTCTATTTTAATAGCAGAATTTAGAGTACTCTATGTTCTTACGATATGGCAAAAATTAAATTTAGATATACCATATGAAAAGAGTCATGCTCCTTATAACTTACAAAAGATATGTAAAAGAAATGACCGGTCAGTTTGAGTCGTTTTTGTCGAAACATTTACTTTGAATAATGTATTGACAACTATTTTCCCAAAAAGCCACAAAATTCAGAATAGGTACTTGCAAACCTACACTGATACATAACCGTGTTCTTTAAAAAAAACCCGTTTGTCGTAATTAATAAATTATAGTTTGAAAAAACTAAAAAATAAAGTGATTAATAAAAAATTATTTTATTGTAAAAAAGCATGGGATGCATGATGTGAATGAAATATTTATAACAATTGCATTCTTATTTTAAACTTAGTAAAAAGCATTTAATTATATTGCGTTAAAATTGAGTTAAATATTATTTTTTAGTATTTAGTTCGGTTTCCATTTAAATCGTGTTTTTTAAACTATTTTTTACTTTTTAGTTCGGTTTGCTATAAGAACGTGTTTTTTAGTTTTTTTAACTTTTTAGTTCGGTTTCCCTTTAAAATGTGTTTTTTTAAAGATTTTATAAAATATAATTTTTTCACTAAAAAATATGTTGATTAGTTTTACTTTCTGCTACCAAAAAGATTAATTTTTGTACTGTGTGTTCCGAGATTTAATGAATGTATAACTTTCAGTAAATTCCCTATTGTGACGAATGCGCCAATGTGAGACACATTTTTATTTCCTGGTTTTTGATGATAGTGGTGAGGACATGATGACAAAGTATTGTATTGTATAAATTATTGTATATCATAGGTTGTATAGCATCGGGCCTTGATAAGTGTACAAAATTTCAGTTTAATATGACGTTTAGAAGTGGGTGAAAATCTTGTTCAAAATTCCGCTACATACATACATACAGGTGAAGCTAAATAAAAGTGTGTTAATACAGTTGAAGATAATATAAGCGTGTTAAAAATCATATTCATCCAGGATTTCCACGCAATGACACAGCTAAATCAGCCAGCCCTTGCTGCTATATTACCTTCAAGTTATTTTCCCATTATGTAAACGTGATTATGACAACAACACTACGAAAAGCTATTATACTACATAGATAACAATAGGCATATAAATACTTTATTATACCTATGGTAATAAAAGCCATTGAGTTGAATGATAAAGGTTAATACAATAACGTGATGTGAGTATTTTTATTCAAAATATTTGATGTTCGGTAATCACATAATTCATAAATAAAAACACAATAAAAAGCTTTGAAAGCGGGTGCTTGTATGCATTTAACCCAATAAGTATAACAAGAATGACTGCACTAAATTTTTTATCGTTTAATCGTCAAAATCTAAATGTACCCCTACTTTATTTTATCTCTCCCGTAATCAGTCGATCCAATTGAGATAAAAACGTTAAAATCAGTTGTATCCAAGCACTTCTGTGGCACAGATTACACCAGCACCATTACATGGTGTCATAGATTGTAGTATCTAATAAATAGCTTGCTAGATTGCGTATAAATGTATAGTTCTACCGCAGAAATTGATTATTCATTCTAGTTATGAGCTGTACATATGGAACTAATTCGATAACTGAATTCTCATTCTGACATCAGGCAATTATATTTTCCACCATATGCCTTAACGTGGTAATTTTCATGGTCATGGTCAATTTTCTTAAATGGTTAACCTTATTTTCGTAGACAGTCATTTTTTTCACATGATTCACATATGGTTTAAATTAAACAGGTACGTTTCTTTTTTAGTTTCTCTTGGCATTGAGTAGAACTCAATCAACAATAAAAAAGTCAACACAGCATAAAAATCCAGATAACTGGAGTATTATTAAACGGGACGCGTTTTAAAAATTAAGAAAAATAATAATAATCGGTATAAACACCGATTATGGGACCAAACAAACTTTATTGTTTTCATTAGTGCTCAGAAGTAAAATAACAGAAAAAAATTTAGGCAAATTCTAAAGACTCTAAACACTTGTGAGACGTGGTGCAAGAACTAAGTGGCACGAAAAATAAAACTAAATGGAAAATAATGAAATAATATCAAAAATAAAAGATGTAGCTAAGGAATTTAATAAATGATTTGTTCAAATGGCGAGAACTCTTGCGGAAAAAAAACGAGGACCCGAACTATAAGATCTCTACAAATCGGCTCCATAACTCTATGGTGTTATCTCCGGTAGACGCCAAAGAAATTAAAGACGTGATCTCTAGTGTGAAGAATAAAAAATCTACAGATGGAATCTAATTATATCGCCTAGCGATTAATATTTATCATCCAAACTGGAATATGGTCGGAAGTATTCAAAAAACAATAGTAGTACCTATTTTTAAAAAAGTAGTTAAAACTCTCATCACCAACTCTCGTCCAAGGTCCTTGAAAAACTTCTAAAGAACAGAATTAACTCGTTTATTGACAGGTTTGGTTTGCTCTCACCAAGAAAAAAAATCTTTAAAGAAAAAATCTCACCAGAAGATGCTCAACTGGCCTTAACCGAGAAGGTCTATGCTGCAGTAGAAAGAGGAAACCCATATCTATGCCTTTTTATCGACCTGGCAAAGGCCTTCGATACAGTTAGTCACAAACTACTTTTAGAAACGCTCAAAGAAATTTGTATAAGGGGAAACTGCCTATGCTTACTTGAAAGTTACACGCAAAATAGAAGTCAAGTGGTAAAACTAGAGCATACAATAAGCAATCAGAGACAGGTAGAATATGGAATACCTCAGAGCACCGTATTGGGTACAGTACTTTTTAACTTATATATCAATAAACTATTCTCGTTAGAATATGTTGCTGAAATTATAGGCTATAAATATATAAATTTGTTTAAAAAAGAAGAACAAAAAAAAATTATGTAGATAAGTAGTGTCAAAAATGCGGGACAACCCTTTACAAATAAAAGAAGGATATAAACGGGATATTTTTGCGTCTCGAGTAATCTCTCCGGGATAAAGGAACAATGGTCTAAAAATTTTCAATATCTTTACTTTTCTATACACCTAATCTAAAGCACAAATACTTCGTCTATTTCTTGTTCCTACAGAAACGTTCTTTCTACTGCTGAATAAATGAATGATTCGTTAGAGATTGAGGGCACGAGGGTCATGATGCGACAATATTTTGAAGCAGTTACGCTTAGTTCCCCGTCATAATACACATGCAAGTTATAAATCATACACACAATTGCTTTAAGTACTAAATATCAATCAAATAATGTTCCGAGTGAACTGAACGCGTTCCGACAAAATCTCATAGATTTATTTTTAGCTGCAGTGCCGACCAATTTAAATAATCTGTTATGAGATTTTAATATATACACCGTGGCCCAAAATTAAGGAATAGGTAAATATTTTAAACTATATTCGCTTTTTTATTGTGATTGAACGGTGCATTAACTATTTAATATAAATTAGCGTTATTGAAAACTAATTACAAGGTAATATTTACAAATATAAAATACAGTAGAGTACAAATACATACAGCAATCGCAATTCATGATGGAGATGGCGTCTCGTTGCTCACGTAAAGGTATGCCGAGAATGTTATTGGTAAAACAAATAGTGATAATATCACAACGGTGGGTAGGACTGTTCATGGAAGAGTCTAAGATAGTAATAATAGATAATAATAATAAGATAATAAGTGTTTTACTTGTTAATATTATTTTACCTCTTGGTGTTTTAAAATAGCAACTACTAATATGATTCTTGAGTAGATTTACCATTTCGAAATCCATATTTATTGAAGTGTGAATTTATTTTTGTGGATATTGAATGAGACTGGGCCGTAACGCGTCATGCTCGGCTATGTAACGCTCCTTCGGGAAAGGCGGCTCGAGTGAAAACTTCTTTAAGTGCGCTCTGCACTTTTAATTTTGTGGGTGTTTTGTGGGTGAATGAGACTGGACCGTCACGCGTCACGCTCGGCTATGTAACGCTCCTACGGGTAAAGTCGGGTAAAGCCCGCTTTTAAAGCATTTCAAAGATCCTTATTGCGGTAGAAACAGTGTACACAACCTCCTTCGTCAGTGAGGCATCGAGTACATGCCCAAAACATATTCAAAAAATTTTGACGTGAATGTCAGTTCCTGGCACGGGACCTATAAAAATGGACACAAGTCCTGAAAACAGCACCAAAATTGAGGATATGTGCAAACTGGCAAAGAAGAGACGTATCACTGAGCAAGATACGTCCTTCACACACCCTTCAACAACCAAGAAACCAAACATCACAGCTACAAAATCCGCTGCGGAAATAAAACGCAAAACAAATTCCAAATCAATAGGATCATCTTATATACTGAAACGTTAGAAGACTGGCATACATCCATGGAAACTTTTAAGCAAGGCAATCTAGCTTATCATAAATTCACCCCCAAAAGAACTAAGACCCACGCATTCGTCCTGCAAGGACTCTATCAAGACGGTATAAGTACTGAAGATATTAAAACCGAATTGGAACAAGGCTACTAGTTGAAGATAACAGCAATATACAAGATGAGCGGTACAAAATACAACAGTTATATGGTTACTACCATAATAGATAATACTGTAACACTGAAAAATCTACAAAAAACACTGAAGATTATCGAGTACAATGCCGTCCGATGGGAGCGCCATATAAATAACAATACATTATCCAGTGTCATCGCTGCCAGATATGGGGGCACGCCACCTCCAACTGCCACGGGAAGCCGAGATGCCTGGGTGGCTATTCTTGAGTTCGAGAGAACTTCGAAGTTCTCAGGAGAAAATATGAGATCACTTCCCCGGAAGTTCACTTCCATTTCTCCTGGTTGCTAAATCGCTATTCTTGAGCATAGCTGGATGGGAACGTGATATGAACTTTTCGTCACGATTGTTACATGCCGGTGATACTTTCGAGATCAACTTATTTAAGAAGAAGAGAAGAAGAAGAGAATTTATCAACTGTTTATTATTATTTATGTCCATGTGGCATAACCTAAAAATCTCTCTAATATATGCTAAAAATGTGCCTGGTACTAATCTTAGTATCATGAAAAATGTATGTATTATTCTGTGAATCGCTGTACATTATTACTTTTGAGGTTAAAGCGTGTTAAGCTTCACTGCTATTTTTTAACTAAATAATATAATATCATCGACATCATAAAAGTATAAGCTAGTAAAGTACTTACAGAAATGAATATATCTTTAACGCGCTTGGGTCATGAAGAGTGTGAAGAATTTGTCAAGTTAAATACTCATGATTACACAGAGGATAGTATTTGCTGAGTGTGAATTCTGCCAATAATATGTAAAACATAAAAACAATATATAACTGCAAGAGAAATGTATCAGCTGATTCTAAAAGAGAAGGATGATGTATGCTATTCAGCGGATCTTTGAGAAGTTATAATGTTACCTAGAATGGAAGAATTCAAGGTTGTCTTATTTACTCCTAGAATCGTAGTATTCAAGCTTTATTCCGGTGGGACCGAAAACGCCTGTCAAACCAATCACACCTCTTTGGCACGAGGGTAGCTGGCAGGAAAAAAGAAGAAATAATAATCTCCTTTTATTCTTTCTTTTTAATTAACAGGAATGCCAGAATCATAACTCTTTGTCTAGACAACTGCTCGCATAAGAGCTCCGTCAAGAGTTTTATTGCATATTTTCTAAAAATTGTTTCAAGTTTTTATTTTTGTATACAAATTTAAGGTGCTAAGTATATTTTTCTTGGGCAGTAATTGGTCTAATGAATTTTAATTTATAATAGGTATGTAATATTCAATTATATATTAAGTAATATTTTTTCTAAATATTATATCTTTCTATACTCAATGGTAATTGTTTCATTTCAAGTAAGTACTATAAGTATAATTTTCTTAATCAGAATAGCAATTTTTAATAGATTAATTTTACATTTCTTAATTGTGTTTGAAACTAAATTTTTTGGATAAGAATATTATAAAACAGAAATACTGCATAACATAGTAAAACGACATAATGGAAACCATATGCATCCTAAAATATTAATAAAAGAGATGTTCGATAATTCTGCAATAAGTATATATATATTATTATTATACATCATAACCAACATATCAAAAATTATACAAGAAAATATTTATAAGTAAATGGTCTTGCTAGTTATTTTGAAACTCGGTAAGTATTTGACAAATTTTACATGGGATAATGTAAATGGGTCTCTCATTTGAAGCAATTGACGTTCTCCATCTGCTTGTTCTTCAGCATCGTGCAAGTCACCCAATACCACAACCGCTTCCAACATTTCATCAAGGTCCATGACCGTAAAACTGGCTTGATATTGCCTCTCAATTATTATAATAATGTCAAATGTTAAGAAATATATTAAAAATATTATTACATACCTGTAAATTGAAATACCTATTTATATAATTCTCACAATTTACCTAGTTCAATTTATTTCTCTCAAGATGACATTAATTTTTAATCAATACGTTCTATAAGTTGGGTTAGAAACTCAATTTTCTCAGGAGAACTTATACTTCTCCTATAAAATACCATGAGAATCAGGTTCTCTTACAAATCTGTGAAGTGACTTCGTGATTTTCAAGAATAGCAAAAATTTTCCTCTCTGTATCGAATTGGATTGAATCGCATTGACTGCCGAAGTGATGGTCCGTCGCAGTACTTGCTAACTACGAGTAGGTATTTTGGAGCGACATACAGTGGGGCCGCATCTATGGAGTTTACCATGTAATTTTAATTATTATTTACTGCTTATTATTTACTGCTATTTATTCCACTTAAAATATATATCGGTTGTGTTTTAGTCCCAAATCTCAAATTGTTTCGAAAGCCTTTTCGACGGCAAGGTCTACCCTTGTGGTCATTTTGCGGATGTTGCGCTCACTACTTTATATTACTGTAGACCCTCAATATTTGTTGGGTGGTATGCCACACAACGCGCCGCGCATATTCAACGCGGCCACCGTGATGGTCTTAAATTTATTAATAAAGTTGTGGCGTATGAAAAGTTTCACTGTGAAGTTACTCGGTAGATCCTCTGCTCTCGTGTTGTAAACCCCGTGGCACTAAACACCACCCGCAACGAATCAATACAGACCTATCAATCACATCGTTTCTCTTACATATTATCCGTGTCTGCGCTTATATTATAGTAAATTATATATTCCAGCTTTTCCCTATACCCGTTAAATACATTTTTGCCTTTTGTTCTTGACTTTTATCTCTTGATATAGCGATATAACAATAAACTGTTTTTCGATAGAAATATTACTAATATATTATTTATGTATTTTAGGAACATTTTACAGATTTCCATCTCATTGTGTAATGATACTGGATCATGGTGCCTAGTCACTGCGCATATGTAAAATAATTTCTGCTGAATCCATCAGCATGAAGGTAAAGCATTTTAATTTATGTTTCTGGAATGACCAGCCGCGTTGTACGGCCGTTCCTACGATCCCACCCTGAGGGCAAAAAAATCTTATTTTAGAGTACCATGATTCGTGAAAGCCTAAGCAAAATTTGAGGTGGAATACCACATATCGATATCAAATGATGTTATATTTAAAAAAAAATAGATCTAGCCTAGATGAAATCCTAGAGAATTCTTTCGATTACGACACATGATTATTTTTATTGTAAGGCATTATACCGCCTATTTATTGTTAACTCAACTTTAGACGCAATTTTTGTACAGTAACGTTTACATAGTTAGTGAAAATAAACCAGTTATTGGATCGTTATTATCTTAAATCTTAACCCATATAAATAAGGTCTGAAATATTTCACGTTCCGTACTTTGGCTAATAATTCAGGCTCAATTGTTGATTATCTGTATTGGGTACACTTCTCCTTTTAATTTAGTTTATCTGAATTAAATGGCCTCTCATCCAAGAGATGGTATATTGATGGATGTTTTATTTTGCCTATCGGATGCTCAGATTTTTCCGAGGTCGTGGATAAGTGGATTAGATGGTTAGTTATAGGCTCTTATAGCACTTAGATACCTTTAGATATATCACCTCAGAAAAATCACAACTTGATAATTACTGACTTGATCTATTTCTACTTTAATTTATATTTAAAAAATACTTATTTGGACTCCAGGTCAGCAGTACTTAAGGAGCAGTACAACAATTACCAGCTGCAACTTCTGTGAATCAGATTTTTGCTTAGACAAATAAAATAAATGTATTTTTTAAAACAATATATTAACAAATAAATAAATTTACAAGTGGATGGTTTACAATATGACTTAATCTACTTAAAATTGACAACTAATTAGCCTGAGGGGAATTAAAATGACTCTACTCTTGAAAAAGTAGACTGAAGGTAGGCTGAAGTAGCTCTAAGTTAAAACAAAAAAAAATTACTCTTAACACCAAGTCAAGCCGACATATTTAATATTTACAAAGAAGTGAATGGTAACCCTTGGTAAAATTGAAATTTGAAATGTACGTAATTTCTGGTAGACCTGGTAAAGACCTAGTAATTCATGTAGGCAATAAAAATATTCAAGATATACCTTTTCTGTCACACTCTTGAAATCCCCTCGTGAAATGTGGATTTCCTAGGATCCTAGGACGTGGCTACGGCTCCTAGGAGGTCCAGAGGAACTTGAACGTACCCTCTAAGGGCGATGTGTACCACAATGGTGAAATGTATCAGCAACAGGAGGAGATATTTTTCAGTCTGGCGTTCAGGAATACAGGCAATGATGGTCTGCTCAGCTTAGTCAAAAGAGGAATTTATTCTTGGCCTTAAAAGTATAGAAGAAAAAATTACCAGTACCAGGTTTATCTTTCAATAAATTTGGAAGAAAAAATATGTATAAATTTCCGCTTGAGCAAGATAGCAAGAGTAAAATTAATAAAAATAATTAAGTTAATAGTTCAAAAAAATTAGCTTTAAGTAGAGTAATTTGTACTAAAAATAGGTAAATATGTTATTAATCGGTAGTATTGTAAGCTTTGCTTCCAGAGTCTACAAGGGAGTAGAAGATACAATATTAAATTTAAATAATAATTTAATTTAATAAAAAATAATACGGTAATAATAGCAAAAATATAAATATATACTTGCAGCATATATGTCCACAGCTCACCTCTCACAGCTCAAAGAATGCACCTCTGCTAGTGTTACGACGAAGAAACAAATGTAGCGAAAGCCTATTACAAGGTCGAAACACAGCAGACAAAATAAGTCGAAAATACGACGTAATTTCCGTACGAAAATCTTTATTCTAATTACTAGGATTAGCCGTAGAACATACCCACGTATATACATATATAAAAATAAAGAAATAAAGACTGTACCTTGTAGATTCTTTAAGCACTCCACTAAAAATACTGAAAATATAAAAGTTCGTGAACAGCGAAGAGCGTAAAATGATACGCTCAAACGGCTAAGAGGCTGAATTTTGCCGGCGTACGTTATTTATGCCTTTTCCCTACTATTTCAGCATGCGGCGTACCCCACGTGGTTTCAATATCGCATGGCATGGCATGTAGGTAACCCGCGCTTTATTTTAAATATTTGAATGGTACTATTTATTATATTCCATTTGAATGGAATATGGTACTATTATTATAATAGCATATTAATATTATATATTAAAATGTTTGCTATATAACGGAACGGAATTTATTTATGTTACTTGTGAAGGGGCATAAAATTTTACGGCGTTTATGCTAGTAGGACTCTTACCTATAAATCCTTGACAGACATAGAACCTAATTCAAATCTATGCGAATATATTTGATTGAATCGTATCTAATATCCAGCTAATATTATATATATATATATATATATATATATATATATATATATATATATATATATATATATATATATATATATATATATATATATATATATATATATATATATATATATATATATATATATATATATATATATATATATATATATATATATATATATATATATATATATATATATATATATATATATATATATATATATATATATATATTATTTTTTATTTTTGTGTTTTTGGATGTGGAAAACTTTATATACGTTCGAATATTGTGGGGTTAGCTTTCACTCAAGCTGATATGATAATATATGAATATATTAATTAATTTCTTGGTACATGGTACATTTCTTGGCAATTTCACATTTATTTGATTGTGGGATGAAATTACTGTCATCAATTTAAAGAAATAGGGAAAAAATAAAAAATGTCGACTAAATTATTTATTTTTATTTACTAAACTACTTATTTAATTATTTATTACACAGTATTGAAATTGATCAACCTCAAATTTTGAGCAACTCAACCATGAGTGACAAGTATGATGAACACTATAAAGTAGGTGTCAACAACGCAATATGGAATATTCCTAAAATGAAAATTTGTTAACATAAAATATGGAATTCTAAAACTGTATATGGTGGGAACAGAAGTGTGCGGTAACAAAATAGTTTAAACAAATTCGAATGTTACACATGTTTGTTGTTTTAGAATATAAATTTTGGGAATAGGGAAACTTGATGAAAGTCCACAGCCCATCCCATCTTGACGATCCAAAATTTTACGTAGAAGTTGATGGCGATTTCCAATATAATCGGCAGTGTTAACGTGGACGCCATTATGTTATTTGAGCCAGACATGCCCGAAAGCCGAATTTCCTGAATTTCCGAAATTCAAATTGAAATTATCATTGTAACGGGTGGACACCCTGAGACACCGTGTATATTAAAATTAAATTTGGTTTGCACTCAAAGGTTGATTCTTCCATTGCTACCTTCGACGAGAATCTCGAATTTATACCCGCAAGTCGTAATTAAACAAACTGACATCAAAAGCAATTAGTTGTCCTTTTGTCTATCATGCCATCACAACTGAATTTGTTTCCGATTAAATAACGAGAACATTATGTAATCTACCCAAAGGAAATGAAAGTCAAATAGTTACATTGGCAGAGCAAATAATTTCGACAATATAAATTTGTCATTTACTGAAGTGGCGCCTGAGAAATCGACCAAAATGACACAGTGAGATCCAAGCTAGTGCTCAGATTTAGCAAATTTTAAATAAACAGAGATAAGCATTATAGGGGGAATGCATTAAGCGGTAACTGTTCGCAAGCAACACATGATAAAGAATCAGGCCAAACGGACTAAATTTTACGTTATGTTACATATTCCATATTTGTACATCAATAGAAAATTAATAGTTACAGAATATTAATAATTGTCATTAAAACACTATCCAATAATTATAATTAAATAATATCCTGCACGTCGAGTGCCCTAAACAATATCTCAACTAACAAATATTATTTGACAAATATTAATATTATTTGACATTCGACCATTAATGCTCGACGGACACAACAATAAAGTTATGAAGCGTATTTAGTTCACTTCAGCTAGCTGCGTTGCGGAGCACTTTCATTCCCGACTACATGGACTGGTGAAATAACGAATTGCAGGGAGTTACAGTTCCCATTTTTCATTTTATGAAATGCTTTCCAAATTAAGCTTCCCAGCTTCTTGTAAATTACGTAAGCGCCCATTGGAAAATTAATAAATCAGACAAATGAAAAATGAATTTCGCTGGCTACTGAAATAGATTTACTTTTTGGACAAGCAGTGGACATACACTAGCCCCGTTATATTTTGCCCCTTTTTAAACCGACATAACTTTGAGAACTACTTGAGGTAATTAAACGCGGTATTATCATTACCTAATAATAATAAATATTATAATAATAAACATTATTATTAATCAGTGTCAACATTAATTGTATAAATAAACTTGCAAAAAAATTGTGAAATAAATGATTCAAAGCACGATCTTTAATTCTCATAAAAATTCCTGTACAATGTGAAAAGTATTACAAATTAAAATATATTTTAAAGCTACATTTATTTGTGTTGTCAAGTTCTTTTGGTTATATGGAAGTTTCTTATACGCAAGACAATAGGAAGATAATTTACTAGCTGCTGAGATTTTATCAGCCTATGACACGGGGCGATAAAATAATTTATTAACAACTCGGGTACTTGAGATTGAAAAAGCAAAGTATATATTTTTTTTGTGAAATCAATATTACACAACAACAGTAGAGTAATGCTGTTAGGTTCACTTTTCGCTAGTGACATGAATTGACTGTCTGAGTGTTAAATTGTAGGTATTTAGTTCTTAAATATTACAATCTACAATACTATGAAGAGCGACTAGGTGCGCCCTCTATCATTCCTGACTAGGACTAATGTATGAATAATGACAGGTTTCTTTGCGGCATTCACCTAGTATGCATAACAAACAAAGGTACCTTTCTACTTTAATAAGGCTAGCTTATTAACTTTTAACATATGATTATAAGTACTTCCCATATAAAACCTCATGCAAATTTCGGCTACATATATTAATTAAATCCATAACATTGATTTTATCCATCACAGAACTATTTTAGTAGTTCCAGAATTATTCCTGATAGATCCTGTACTTATTCGGTAGCGTATACCCAGGTTTCAAGCATCTATAAAATCTTCTCAAAGGACGGGAACATGCTAAAAAATACGAAAACTACGGAAACAAAGGTACCTTTCTACTTTAATAAAGCTAGCTTATTGAAACTAAAAAGAATTCGTAAAATAGAAACTAAGATAACTTTTAACATATGATGATAAGTACTTGCCACGTAAAATTTTTTGCAAATCTGGGCTTCTATATTAATTAAATCCATAATATTGATTTTTATCCATCACAGAACTATTTTTAGATGCTATTTGTAAGTCTTATGACAATTTCCTTTTAATAAGTTGTATAAAAAAGCAGTAAGACATCAACGTGTAATAAGGGTTGCCTATGTCATGGCGCATTAAACACTTGTAGTGTATATGTATTAAACGCCTAGTGTATAGTAATTGTTTCATATATGCATTAATTATATAATGCGGGAGAGATAATTAATTAAATTTTCAGATACTTACTTTTACTAACTTATTCTCTGGTGAATTCCTCCTTTAAAAGGGCGTCAGTTCTTGGGAACAATTTTAGATTTTAATATTTTGATGTATGTAAATATTATGTTAATACTTATACTGCTTTCCCCACAATGATATTTGATTTTCTCTGTGTTGTTTTATATAATTTATAAATATTTGATGGATAATATATTAGAGCATTAGTAAATTCATCTCAGAGGAGGATCAATTAGGCTAAATAGTTAATAACGAGATTATTTTATTAAAGTTAATTTTATATCAAAATTTGAAGTTTGAACTGAAAGAAATGTATAAGATTTTCATTCTTCTTCTGAATTTGCTTTCATATATAGTAAATATAGCGCTTACTATTTACTGATAACTAATTCTATAATTTTATAATAAGAATAGTATAATATAATAATAAGGAAGAATATTGATTTATCTTTACATATGGCATTGTTTATTATGCACAAATTGTTGATGTATATTGATGAAATTATAAACTTGATATCTAAAACCTGCCATATCTTAAAATTATGAACATGGGGCATTAAGTCCTCTAATAAACAAATATCCCTAAGTAAAATCTCAAGAGTTAATCCAAAACACAACACTTGGCACTTTTCACTCACAACACTAGCGTGGTGTCATCTAGCGGCGTCCTGTTGTACCTGGACTGGAATGCTGGGCTGGATGCTGAACATTCTGATTTGCTGTGCTTTCTTTCTATACACAATTCTTATCATTCGATGAGTTTTAATTTGTTGTTTTCCAATTCTTGTTATTATCACTTTACATTTATTTATCTTCTCCTTCTTATCATTACACAACTTACAGTTTTAATTTGCTATGGAACTACCAAGCTTCTTCCCATGTGGCTTATAATATATACCCCAAAAAACACTTAATTTACGAATTATACCTTTACCAAACCATACCACAACTATGCTTACTAGCATATAATAGTAGCAATGGATTTGATTATTATTTAACTTTTACTTATTATAAATAAAATTTTCTTTTAACAAAACTAAATGTTGTACGTGTCTACTCCATGAATGCCATACGCTTGACTTCTTGGCACTCTTTTGTGTCGTTAAGGAAATGCCCCATCTTAAAACAAAATATTTCCTTTGTATTTCCTTATTGGTATTGTTATTATATTGTTGACCACTCAGATTGGTTTATTATCCTTTTCTTTTATATTTATCACCAAGCTACCAAGCCTCTATACTTCTCACTTGCTAATTACGATGAAAAACACTTAATTTACATTTATTTCTGCCTGTAGTCCTGCTCCACTGGAGTTCTTACTTATTTAGCACATTTTTTTTTCTTTCAATTTTACTTTAATTTAACTATTAAATTAACAATTATTTATAAACAATATTAGCGTGGCTGTTATCCCCTTGCACGCCTTAGCTGAACTCTCTAAAATTGTTATACGTAACCACGGATACGCCGTATTGAAAAACATCTGCATTTCCTGGTTACGCTCCTTCTTTCTTGTTATTATGATACCATCTGACCAATCAGATTGATGCCAATTATTTAATTCTTTTAATTTGACATAAAAGCCTTACAATTTGACCTTGACTTGATTTAATTTTTATTTCTAAACACCATAATATCATATTATTCACTCTTTGTTGTGTACTTTCCATGTATTTGTTCGGCGTCATCTCTACATTGCATTTTACTTCTAGATTATAAACTCTCGAAACCAATATTGATATTGATGTTTAATTAATCTTGTAATCTAGACATAGTATATTAATACTAGATATTCTATAATTATTATTGGAACTTGTCTATTGCGATTATGCTTGAGATAGATTTTTACGCCAATAAATAATTTAGATATGATGATATTACGTTGTGACCAATCAGGCCCGTAGCTGGTTGACATTATGTATAGTACATACGTTCGTCAGCGATATATGTGGGCTTGCGTTTATACTATAGTAGGTACTATGTATTGTGTAGTAGGTTGTGTAGTAGGTAGGTAATATATTGAACACAGATTTAATTTAATTTATTATTTTATATATTTACTGATTTTAATTACTGGTTGTAGTCCAGTATTTTCGTTTATCTCAATATATATATATATATATATATATATATATATATATATATATATATATATATATATATATATATATATATATATATATATATATATATATGTTGATATGTTGATAGTGACGAAAGAACTGTAACTTGTGGGGTACCACAGGGTACAGTTCTAGGCTCATCAACATCCAGGTTAGGCTAGGTTACAGTTCCAGGCTAGGCAACATCAATGACTTACTTGCCTTACCTTCAGAAGGCAATATCATATCTTACGCAGATGATACCGCAATATTCTTCGAGGGTGTTAACTGCACAAAACACAAGCACAAAAAACAAATGACCTCATGAAACTAGATGTAGCAAAAAAAGATATAGGCAAAAGACACTTTGTTTATATTGGACAGAGATTGTATAATCATTTGCCTTCTAACATTAAAAATAGCGTAAATGTATTTATTTTTAAGAAATTGGTTAGGAAATGGTTGATAGAGAACGAAAGATCTTTTATTGAAAGACCGATTTAATTAATATAAGACACTAAATTTTGTAAAACTACTACTTTTCTTTTTTTTCTTTTTCTCTTTCTTCTTCTCTTTTTTAATTATTAGTTAATTTATCTGAATTGTATTGAGATGTATCCATCCATTCGCAAGTTTTTAACTTAAAATGGATGTAAATTTATATTTATTTTGTGAATTAATACAATAAATAAGGCTGACATCTTACTTCCTGTAATTTATTTTTTTATGAAATAAATATATTATTATATATATATATATATATATATATATATATATATATATATATATATATATATATATATATATATATATATATATATATTAATAAACAGTGCTTTTAAAGATATGCAACCTGAAATAAAAGGAGTTACTTGTTAATCTGTGTCAGAATCGTAAACAGTCTATATAGTTCCCGGTCACGAACAATGTAATTCAATCTATACTCTGGAACTGAGTAAAATTACCTCTCCCCTGGAAACTTATTGGATCTGAAGTTTACGCGGTAGTACTACAACCAGGTAGGAAAGTTGCAAATACTCGTAGCAGAGGTGAAAAATAGACAGTTAAAGTTCCATTGCCGATAAATTACTCCATTCAAAAGTCTACTATATACCTACTAGCAAAACATTCGGAATTGGAATAATTCCAAAAAGCTATATTCTACATACGATAATATTTTTAATACACATTCTTTACACATTATTCCTGGGATTACTATCTAAAGGCGGGAATAATATTGCCTGAAAAATATGAGTTAAATGAAACGCCGCTATTAGTATGTATTCTTAAACGGCAGAATCCCACAGTCATATGAAAGGAATCTAATGTAAATATTTGGTTTTTTCTGCTCCCTAACGGTCTAATTAAGCTTCTTTTAATGACCGCGTATTTATAAAAGAATAAATCAAACGTAGCTAGGTATGGAAATATATATTAGGACTTTCAACTACTTACTAGTAATTAAGAGATTATGAATTTAAAATAAAATATTTTTTTTTAATTAAAATAAGAGACACCCAACAGCCAGGATTTAAATCTTGGATTACTCCATATCGGAGTTATGTAGTCGCCAATCTACAAGAGTTATGAAATTTTACGAAGTCCACGAAATTTTGATATAAATGAGGAGTTCAAAAACCAAATTACATTGTGCTGAGCCAATTTTAAACCAATCAATAAAGCCATTAATTTTTGACGACGAAGATAACAAGCCATATTTGACTATTCGTACGGCGATCATATTCATCATACTGCAATTTATGGTGACGCTGTACGAATAATCTACTTTCGCTCTGGTCCTTCAACCACTCAGTGGCCTAACTGCGAGGTATACGTACGTACCTAAATATAAGTGTTTCGCTTGTGGACATTAAACAATTTGTTATTGTTAAGAACTGTCTTCGCGTCAGTGCAGCAAATCTTACAAACCCATAATTAAAAGTCAAGCACATAAAAAAATACCACATGGAATATATATATGGAATTTAAAACGTCACAAAATGGAATTGGAACTGCACATTTCGTGTAGAACTGCATGTTAAAGAAAACACCGATCTATAAAAGTAGATCAGATAGAGAAAAACTGTGTAATCGATCACTGGGAAACCAAGCAATAAAAGAAGCTATTTCTAGAGATCGATGTTTCCTGTTAATGTCGAAATTCTATTTTAATTATGCTGAGACGCCAGAAGATGCCTCAAAATTATGCTGCATTGAAGAAATCCTATCCTACCCGAAAAGAAAATGTACGCCTTTGGAAGAATCAGTACGTGTACATGTAATACGATACTCTTTTCAATCAAAATCGAACTTGATAAGAATACAATAGGAGTATCTCCCCCTTCATATAACAAAGCTCTGAAGTGCCTATGTAATAAAGGTATTGTGATACGTCCCAGCACCTAATTATCGGGAACTAAACATTAAACGACAGAGCCGATGCGACGCCCTATTAATATATACTACAATGATGGTCACGCAAGAAGGACAAAAGATAATCACCAGATCACAAAGGCTATTTCCCCCAAAAGGCAATGAAGTCCGGATCTACTATATTTCAGTTGCGAAGTCCAAGGAATATGAGAAATTACGATGCCCCAGGGTGGAAGGTCGGTAGACGGAAATTGAATTGAAGTTTTAATTCCCTTTCGTAGGGTCAGTGAGGACTGCTGATTCGGCGAAGATGCTCCCTTTGATATCCGCCTTCTATAACATGATCGCGCCAAAGCAAATACATATAATTTCGCGCGTACTCAGTTGATAATTAATAGCTATAAAATTTGTTTGCAGTTTTGCTTGTATTTGAGTTTCTCGAAATGTCACAGGTGACGTAGCAAATTTATGTAACGACGCGACTTGCAAATATGATTTACGTGTCTAAGTTTAAAATTCTTAGAAATTATACACTATACAGGGTGTTCATAAAATGATGCGAAAAATTTTAAAAGGTGAATTTTCAGCAAAAATTAAGGGGTCTATCGTACAATTTTTTTTCCAAAACCCCTTTCCCTCCAAGGTACAAAAAAAACTCCTTTCCTCTTTAAGGATGGGGTAAAAAAAATGTTTTTTTTTAAATTTTTTCCACAATGCAAAACTTAGAAGAATGAAATTTGGGAGAAAACTTGCACTAATAAAATTACAGTTTGTGACAGTTTTGTAACCCTAAAATATTGTTAAGGGCGCAAAAAAACCAACCCCAACCTTGTTGTAACATTAGTTATCATAAAACACAACATTAGTTATCATAAAAATGATAGCTAATCGCTATCAATATGTATCTTTACAAAATATAAACTCAAACCCGCTCCCTATAAAAGATGGAGTTCCTCTGGGATCTGTGTTAGGCCCGATACTTTTCTTAATCTATGTAAATGATCTACCAAGTATTGCCTTGAATGCATACTGTTACATTTGCTGGCGATATAACTAACAAAATCATTTCAATATATTAAGGATTTACTAACTGAAATAAATTCTACACAAAGTATTGAACCAGATCGGCTCATAGCAACTGTTTTATGCCAATTGATTGCATAAAACCATTCCAAAAGAAAAAATGTTGTTTTCACATTAAAAAATATGGAAAATAATGACAATAATGATAATAATGATAATGAAACTGGACAAATATGACTTAATAAAATGACTTAATGAAACATGACAAATATGGTATCATTGGATTGGTATTAGGCGGACAATCACAAAATTGTAGATAATAATATAGAGGATGTCCCAAGTTGTCACGCGACCGGAAATGTGCAGGTGAAATAAAGTCTTTTTGTGCCAAACATGGGCGACGCTTTCGACTGTTAAAAATCAACAAAATTCAAAATTATAGTGTAAATAGTTTTCGAGATATTGACAGGCCAAAACTTCGTGGGCCGTTATTGTAATTATCTTAATATGTGTAAGATAGAATAATATGAATATTTCCTTACTTTCATATGCTTATATAATCTCCTGATGTAATAAATATGAGCACCAGTCCACAATGCTTGTGAACATTTTTGATTTCACTATTTATCAAAGAATACAGCACTTTTATGTGTTAAAATTTTAAGTTATCAATTATTACTAAGTTTAAATATTTGAGCATGAAATTTCTTTAGTCTCTAAGGAGAGTTCCAAATAGACTAAGATACTAGTCTATTTATGTTTGTATGTTAAAACTATCATAAAGATTGTTGCTTTTGAAATCTTTTTAAAAATTATATGATGGAATAACAAAACGTTCTCAATTAATCAGCACAGAGATTTATTTTACAATGATAAAAATTTTTCAATAGATCAATGGATGAATAGGTCATTTTCAAAAAATTCAAAGAAACTACACTTATCTACGACATCCTATCCTAACTTATATTACTAGAAAACATATACATGGGATTTTGATATCCTTGCCAAGAACATAAAATAAAATGAGTGTATATAAATACACTAAGACATAAGATAAAGTTCTACAATTATTAAATGTTATAAGATTGGTTATTACCTTTTAATTTTTAATCAATCCTTGCGAATAACCCCGAAATTACAACACACTCGCACTACACCGCACTGTTGCGCAGCTACTACAATTCTCGGTGGACAGTGGCATCGGTGGCTCTGTATTGGCTTCTATATTGACTGCAAACTGCTTTAGGTTTAATATTTATCTAATTTCGCCACTCTGGGAAACTGGAAAATTTGTTCTGACTGGTTTTTCTTGTTAAAATATTTATTTTATCCTACACGGATACCATGAGACACCTTGAAGCCTATTATTATCTATTTGCACTATTATTATCAATCTTCTTTAAACTTTATAATCCCACATTACGTTACTAACTAGCTTTTACTTTGGTACTACTTCCTTCCACCATAACTATGTACTGACCAATTGTGATTCACCATGATTTATGATTTTAATCATTCCGTAACATTTTTAAATTTAAAACACTTTTCTATTATTCTGATACATTCTTTACACTATTTATTTACTTTGTCTCTAACTTGTATCGACACTTCCATTTTGTATTTCTTGAACCGGCCTTGCTTTGGTATGCTGGTGCGAGGCTTGTAATCTGGAACCCAATTTTGACGTAAGCATTTCGCTTATAATTTTTATTAACTAGAGTTTATGTTTATGTTTATAACTTGTATGTTTGATAAATAGTACAATCATTTGTCGAAACTGTTCCTGTGATCACCTTATTTTTCTGGCGTTAATTTATTTAGTTACTATGATAAACATGATTGACCAATCAGAGGTTGGTCATGTATTTTCCTATGTATAATTTCTGACTTGTGTTAATACTTCCTGTATAACACACCAATAAATTATTATTTCTATTACTTTCGTCATCATTTCTGAGGGTTGAGCACACCTGCAAATTAGTGCTTGTATATGTTCCTCAATTTATAGTAGGTAGCTTACGGCAAGTTATTAGCTTACGGTTAAGTTGTATTCTGTAAGTTTCTTCACCTACATTTCCTCTGACGCCGTATAAAATGTTACCATCGATGACTGGGACAATATTCCCTTCTTAATTTACGATATTACATTTCTTGTAATTAGTAAATATAATTGACGTAGCAGACAGTGGGTAGCAGTAAACCAAAACGCACAACTCAATTCTTAATTAATAATGTCGATCGCTGATTATGTAAACATTATTTTTACGCCAATGATTAATTATTAGTATCAAGTAAACGGAAAGGCGATACAGAGTAAACAACTTGTAGTCGACAAGTTGAGAAACTGATTTAACTAACAAATGCGACTTTGATGGCTACAGATATTATATAGATATTATGGGAAGTTAATGAGAAAATACAAATAATGGGTTATATCGAGTTCTATTATTATCCATTATTATCCTGCAACCTCGCAATTTTTTCACTGATTTTCAGCCTTCCTGGATAATTTGAATGCTAAAGCTTCCTACTAATGTTTAAAATTTATCTGTTGTATATTTCCCATGTAAATAGGCAACAAAACATCGATTAAATGACCCAACCTCATAATTTGATTACTACTATATACAGGTTAGAACTTCGTCAATCTGGTAGTCAAGGCAATCGGATATTTCCCTAGCGAAATTGTCATCCATTGCGAAGATAGGAACACTAGATACGGAAAATATCCATGGATTCGAGATTCATTCGGTTGTCAATGAGATAATGCGTCTTGTAATGAATCATGTGACAGATGAGGGCAATTCTCATTAGAATTTACTGAATCACGGTTATGAATTGTGAGTTCAATTGGAGAGCATAACACCATTTCGGTGCTGGTGAAAAACATGCCATGGATATAGATTCTACATAATATACAAAATATTCTAAAACGGCCCAGACCCCAAAATTTTCAAACCCCAAGTAAGAGAGGGGTCCTCCCACCTATAAATCCTTCCACCAATCATATGAATAAGAGTTGAAGAACACCCTTCACCGCATCGTACCCCCACCACATCACCCACCAAAAAATCAGAAGGGGGAGTGGTGGGGGTACGCTGCGGTGGAGGGTGTTCTTGAACTCTCATTACTTTACTACTTCATTTTATTAAGATTACATCGATACCTTGAGTATCTATTGTCACATTTGTGTATTGTTTTTGACAATATTTTAAGTGAACACAAGTTCATCTGTAGTTTTTGACTGCAATATTGATGGAAAAAATACATCAAATTCATAGGTCCTCAAGTTTTCTTCATTAACACGAAAGTGAAGGTCTTGCATACTATTGTCATGTAGGGGATGATATAAATGAAGCCTAAAATAACTTTCACTATTATCTGCAGGAATGTTTGAGCGATGCCTGTGTCTTTTTGGTGTCCTTGGTGCCTGAATTTCTAAGTCTAAATATATATTTTATTGCAGCACACAACTTTTTGAAGCTATGAAGCTATCGTCAGAATTGCTGAACTATTCTTATAAAATTTGAATCATTTTTCTAATGCGATTAAAAACATACTGTTTGCATATGGATTGATTTTGTTAGTTGTGATTTGAGTTCTGGGAGGGGGGTAATTATCTCCATTCCCACCACCCCATAAATACGCCATTGATAGGGACCATATACTTATTTAGGTATTTTATCACCCTGTATCATAAATGGGCGCTATTTGCGTTCGTTTAAATGATTTCAGCTACTTTTTAAATTTATTTCTTTTTATAAATTAATCCAGGCTCTGATTACTCTTCATAAATTTGTTACTTGCACTACATAAGTAACGTTGGTATGGTAGTTGCATAGGCAACTATACTAATATTTTTTGAAAGTGAAAATTAATGTATAGTCAAAACGTTAGCGAGGCCAAATCAACTATTTTTCTAAATGCAATGCTATAATTGAATATATAATTAAAATACGTAAATAGAAGCTTTCATAAGCGTCATAAATTCAGTATTCTAGATAGCTACTTCAAATAAATAGATGTGATGTTTTGGTAATCTCAGTTTACTCTGCCGCCTATTTATTACGCTTTCTGATACTGATTTATTTGTTCTCTGATAATCCCGTTAAATTGCTCTAAGTAAATTTAGGCTTAATTTCACGTAAAACGGCCCGCGTCTTAAACCGTTCGGGGATTAATTTTATTATATTGTTAGCGAAAGCAATAACTATTAAACTATTCCACAAAATTAGTAGCAAATGCTGCTTGTCCTGTACAATTACCTTTCAGAAAAAAAAGTTTTAATAGAATGTGTAAGAAGAATGAGACAAAGTCGAGATCCATTGCTTAGGCACCTACAATTTCAGCAACATCAAAATTAAGTTAGTGGAGATTATTGAAGTTATGGTCTGCTAAGGCGTAGTCAGGGCCGTAGCTAGAGGGGGGACGTTTGGGGGTAATGCACCTAATTACAAGCACATCATAAAAAGTAAAAAAGTTATTTTTTATGATGTGCTTGTAATTGTAACAAAAACACCCACCTTTTAAACGGACTTTTTAAAAACAATTTTATGAACAATTAGTTTATTTGTCAACTTACTTAGTAGTTCAACGTCTGTTAAACGTCTTTGTTAAACGTCTCTATATCCATTATCTTGCTCATTACGATTGTTTAAATGAACGGTTCCTCTGAGATAAATAAATGCAATTTTTCATAAAGTATCAAACCTATCTATCTAAAATTTTGCACGACTATAAAGACTCATAATGGGCTCGGCACCAAGGCATTATATGTTACTTACGATAATTATTTCAAAAATTATTAACATTTATGAAATGGTGCAAGAAAACAGGGGTTTTCGCCATTATCTCGATAATTTATCTATCGATTTTAACTCATAAAAAAAGAAATTAAAGGCATTTTTAATACTTTCATTACAACTTTTCTGTGAAACGTAATGGGAAAATTCTATAGGCCGAAAACTGAATTTTCCAACTTTGGTCGTGGTTAATAAAAATTAGGGCAAATCTAGCTCTACGTCTGTACGTATTTATCATTTACCAGCCCTCCCCTATGACGTACAACCTTCAGATACCGGTAATAGATGTAATATTTTTATTTTTGCGTGAAATCGTGTTTTCATACACAGACTGGACTATTTTATTACGTAGCAACTAGATGAAATGCCACACTTCAGAGCAATACAGTTTCCCGTGAAGAATTCACGGGAAACTGTATTGCTGTAACTGTATTGCTGTAACTGTATCATTATTATGATTGTCGTTTCAACCAACCAATTCACAACCGCTGAACTCGCATTTTGTATTTTACCCTGTTTTACAGTGGCAGAGGCAGATTCCGTGTTGTTCTGGCGTCGACCTTAAAGTTCCCCCACATTTAAATAAATCACGGTAGAATTTACGCTTAAATATGCCGCTCGTATTTTCAGTCACTCCGTTTTTGCCTTGCCGTGATGACACCAGGATATAAAGGCCTCTTTTATAACCATAAAAATATGAAAATTATTTTCTTATTATCCACTTAATTCTGTAGCCTCTTGCCATTTTAAACACCTAATTGTCAGGGATGGGATCTATTATACTCTTCCTAAAAAGCAGGATTTTTGAAAATCAGTTATATTAAAAAATATGTAAGTATGTTATCTACCTATTTTAATCCCATAATTATCCACTTCCTCTTTAAAATCTGAGTCTGAGTCTTAAAAATTAAAGTCTGAAATTGACTGCTTCCCCGGGCAAGTTCTACTGAACCGATGTGGTAAAATTTTCCCGCCGGAGTGTCTTCGTTCCATAATAAAACCTTTGCGTAATATTCCAATTTTAATGAAGCAGAGCTCGATTTCCTTTTATTGGCGCACATCTGCAAATTCTTTGGTTCGCATTACGAGATTTCTTACTAAATTTAAAGATAATATATTTAAATGGATACAAAATTTTCCACTTCATAAAATACATCTCTTGCATATTTTTGTAACGGTGTTCCACATTGTCTTCACAACTAGTTCCTTGTAATTTTCACCGTTTTATTTCTTCATATTCCACGCCCAATCTTTCAGGATTAGGTTTAGTTTCTCTAAACTTGTAGTTTCCAAAAGCTCGTATTTCTTTGCCTTGCAGAATTCCGTAAACTCTTTCCATACGTATTATACGGTACACTTTTCTCAATCGCCAGATCAATATTAGTCATAGAATCACTTCCAAAGCGAGTCATTTTCACTACATAATATGGCTAGCACTGTTTAAAAACAATATTACAAAATTTATTGACAATAAAATCAGAAAAAATGTTTAGCGTCGTTTTCTGGTGTCCTAGGAGACCATAATTACATGAATTTTCAGACATTTTATAGATTTGTAATTTTTTTTTACTGAAGGGATATTTTTTACAATGTAACTGAGTATTTAAATTTGACAATCAACACTGTGAGTATTTAATCAACACTGTGACTCTGAATGTACTATTATTATTATTTTATGTAAAAGTGGTCAATAAATGGTATGGAATGGTACCATAAAATAGCGGATTAACAAAAGCACTAAGGTCTCTTGGCTACAAAATACGAAACAGGGTCGTTCGACAAACGCTCAATTCGAATGTGCATAACATGGAGTTTGATTATCTTATCAAATCGAACGCAAACGACACTGCTAATTTTAGCAACTGCAAATTTTATCATGCACGCCTGCTCCTCAAATCTATATACATATATCCTTTACTATTTCGCCACAGTCGCCCAGTAGTGGAGTGGATGGACCTGAAAAGAAATATGGATGAAAACAGACAACTCAAATTTAATTTTTTTTCCTCTATCTATCAAATCATCTCAAATTTGATGGGTCCTCCCATCATTTTGGCATGGTTTGTGCAGACAGGTCAGGGAGGGGGGGAGCGATCAATTAAAAGCATGGAAAAATCGTTTTTAATACATATCTCGGCGGCTTATGACTTTACAAAAAAAAAAGTTAATATAAAACATAAAGACTATGAGTGAATCGAATAATTAGTTCGCGAGATATCTCGAATGGTAGTTGAGAAAATAAGAAAAATTACATCGGTTTTTCATCGAGGGGAAGCGGCGTTGGAGGCTCAATTTTTTTTTGTTGAAGAGCTATTATAAAGGAAATACGAAACTGCAGGCTGGGGGTAGTGGGATAATTAGGAGAGGCGGGAAAGCAAAATTTTTTAAATGCCCATGACTAAATTCTCTGAATATTGACCAATCTCAAAAAATCAAACGGATTTTTCCGTTATGCGACGGCGAATATTATTTTTATTGCAAACAAGCGCCTAGCGCGCAATAAAACAATTTTGCCTGTTTCTCAAGTGGAGTTTCCGGAATGGGGGAAAAGGGCGGCGGAAATATTTTCTGCAACCAATCGACAGCTTTTTTTCGGCGTTTAATTATAGCCCAGCTAATCAAGTCAATATCGGATCAAATCAGGTGAACGGAACACTATTTTTATATATCAATCAACCGCCGAAATATGCAGCAACCGCCGAAATATGCACAAACCACGCCAAAATAACTTGATAGATTGGGCAAAAAAAATTGAATTTGAGTTGTCTGTTTTCAGAACCTATATCCACTTCACTACAAGAAGGATAATCTAGTAGTAGCAATTAATAAAATTACCACCATTCTCGAACACATGTTGCATGAAATGTTCATTTTATACTGTTGGCTTATGTATGTAGTAAAGTACATCAACATAAATATGTATAAAAAACCAGTAGCTAATATGCACGGTATAAAATTTGATTGACTGCTGAAAGCTAAACGAGGATATTAATAACGTGAAAAACTGTACTAAAGTACATAGACGTGTTTATCAACTATAACGAGCTCAAATATAGATCACACTTCCCTCGTGCTAAGAAAGGGGATGAATTTACGGCATTCTGTTCAGCTGTCATGACTGGTGCTTTTGGATTTTTCCCTTTTGTTTACATTTCTTCTGTAAGTGAGTTTTTACAGTATTGATTTAATATGTCTACGAATAAAAATAATATCTGGTACAATCTTGGGATGATCAGAATTAGAATACAAATTTTATTAGCTGCACGTTTTAATGCTGAATAATTTTTTAAAAAGAAATTAAAAAACCGATTACTCGATAGGTATATACGAAAAATTTACGAAAAAATGAATTTTCGTTTTTCTTTTTTTACGGATTTGTTACCGATTATTTTGAAAAACCAAAACACTTCCTTGGGGCATTTTTTTACCCTCTTCAAGAACCTTATTTTCTTGAATAGGTTAAAAACTTTATTTTTTATATACGCCGCGCCACACCGTTACGTTTTTAGATACGTTTCAGATAGTTATAGTTTTTTAGACATTAATGCCGTATATGAAAGTTTAATTAATATCGCCCCTCAAACTAAATGAGAGTAAATCTGCCCATGTCAATTTCACAAACAAAAGAGACCGACATATCCCTGTTAGCATAAACAATATCCAAGTACCATATATGCTGATACAGCAATATATTTGGGTATAACACTGGACGCTAAGCTACGCTGGAGAGCTCATGTCAAAAAAAAGAAGGAAGAATTAGATATCAGATTTAAAAAAATGTATTAGCTGCTTGGACGAAATTCCACGCTGTCAATATATAAAAAAGTACTTTTGTACAAACTAATTCTCAAGCCCGTATGGACATATGGCATCTAGCTGTGGGGTTGTGCCAGTAAGAGCAATCTACATATAATCCAGCGATTCCAAAACAAAGTATTAAGGTGCATTGTTAATTCCCCCTGGTATTGCAGAAATAGTGACCTCTATAGGAACATAGGAATGGACACCGTTAACCAGACCATCAGCGAATTCGACAAAAGTCACGAACAACTACTTCATCGTCAAGTCAATGTCGAAGCCATCCAGCTCCTCGACAATACAAACCAGATTAGAATGCTGAAGAGGATCAAACCCTTCGAGCTAGTATAATCAAGTTCAGATCAGATTGTAATTACAGTAAATGCCATTGGTGTTTGTATAAAAAAAAATCGACTGGAATTTTTTAAATCATTTTAGCGATGTCGATAGTTCTTGCGACGCTTCTTATTCTGAACTCTATAAATATTTTGATATTTTTGTACCAAAAAACAGAACTCATAGACGAATCTGACGAATATTCCCCCTTGGTTTAATGCCAATATTATAAAATCTATCCACCTTAAATTTAAACATTGGAAAATCTATAAACGATACAATTACCTTGATGCACTACTTGAATTTCAGTTTCTGAGGCAAAAAATTACAAATGACATGACTAATATTAGAAGTTGCAACAGTATAATATACATAACATAAGTAATAATCCTAAAAACTGTGGGAATCCGAAAACAATAACACCATGCCTATCAGGGGCGGATTCAGCGTGATGTAAAGGGGATGTTTTTAATATATATATTAACGATATTTTAAATGACATTGAGGCGAATTGTTTTTACACTACAAATTACGTCCAGATGATTACAATACAGTACAATTAGCATTCAACAAAATTAATATTTGGTGTTCACTGAACAATCTTCCATTAAATCCATCTAAATATAACGTTGTCCTTTTCTCTTAGACACGACGTAATCAAATATGATTATTTGATTGACGAAGTAATTCTGCAGAGACCCAATACTATCCGTGACCTTGGCATAACTTTCTATCCAATAGTGACAAGTACAATAAATTCAAAAGTTTCAAATTCAAATTCAAAAGTAAATTCAAAAGAAAATTTAAATAAACAATGAAGCCGCCGCAGAAGGCGCCATCTCTTCTTGGGTAACCCAAGGTCCCGCCAAGAGCCGTTCAAGGCCATTCAGATTTGCCATAACAACATCAAAGAAGACGACGACTTTGTCACTACTTTGTGATAGGTATAGGCTTGTATTATTTTCAGCCCATATAAATTATATAGTAGCTAAAAACTTCTCTTTCTAGACCTCTAGGTTTTGTGATAGAAATACGCGAGAATTTCAAAATTTAAATACTTTTAAATTGTTATACTCGGCTCTTGTCAGACTTCCGCTGAATATGCCTCCATTACCTACTCGGTGTCCCCACTTATATTTATACGATATAAATATTCACAACTTAGATAGGATCCAAAGACGGTTTAGAAAGTATCTTAGTTACAGGGAAGATAATATTTATCCAGCTATTGGATTTTGACATGAAGAATTAGATTCGAGACACTCATTTGCCGTTAGAGAATCGCCGCAATAATAATCAGATAGTTTTCCTTAGTAAACTTGAAACAGATGATGAACAGATTGATTGTGATAATATATTCGCTCAACAAATTCTTTTTCCTCGTATATCTGCACGGCATTCTCTTACATTTTATCTCCAAACGCCAACAAATGTATTTATTGCAAAATATATATGATTTGTTTAACTGCAATGTGGCTTATATTATAAGTAATTTATACTATATCATATATTGTCAAAAAGAAAATGTGAAAAGAGATCTGGATTTTTTATTTCATTTTTGGGACGGCTACAGTCCCAAAATTAATACACATATGAACACGAAGCTTGCTTTTCGCCATATCAAGTAATAAACGGAACAAATAACATTATAAAACTATGGACGAACTCGCTCGGCAAACACTCGTGATACAAACAATCGAATGTAAACAAGCACTCGCTGTAAGTTCATGTTTTTATTTAATAGCGCTATTGAATAAATATTACACAACATAGCAGGAAACGTAAATAATGTGCATACATATTTTATATAGAAGGTATGACATTGAAAATATACTATGAATAGCATTCTACAAATGGGAAAACTCATCTCGAAAGCATCAAGACTGTTAGTGGGAAACACTTTTTGTGTCGTGTCCTACTGTCATTCCAGTCTTTTGATAGGCTCGTAAAAAATTCTGTTTATATCTTGGACATTAATTTATGGGTCACCGTGGCTGTACTGCAATTTCTATGATCATCGTCTTGTTTACGAGAATGAGTTTCATGTGCATTGTGCATATTAAGATCAAGACCCCCGACTTGTTTTTTAAACCTGTGTGCCGCTACGTACTTAAAGAAAAGAAATGTACCTACTGCTTTTAGACACACTGCACATTCTTCTGAGTGGAAGATAAAACGAAATGCAAAATGTCGACATTTTGATGTCGATATGTGATAATTTTTACTTGTTTTAAGTTAAGGCATAACTTACTTTCCTAGATAGGCTTGCTTCGTTTTGATGTTTTGTTGGGCTAGGAAGTATGTGCACAGCATATACAAAAACAATCAGCATGCCAACTCTCATGTTGGCGTATGTGTTTAGGAATTTAAAGGACTCGACGTCATCAGCGGCTATTTGAGGATAAAAGACAGGGTGTGATAAAAGTAATTCAAGTTCCAAGTGAATTCAAGTAAACCCTATTCGATATTGTTCTTATTTTACAACACAACAATCCGAACTATAAAGCCAGAATACAACATACGTACGAGGTCTGGCTATTAACGAGACTACGCGAACAGAAGACGTCCTAGAGGAGTAGGGGGGAAACGGATGCAGCGTTGGATAGCTAGAAGTGTCTAAAACACGATCAATGTGAAATTTCTCGTTAAATTAAAAAAAAACCTCCGACTGGGTGCTATAAGTTGTTGAAAGTGGCCTACGGTATAAATTCTCTATCTCGTGCGCGTGTTTTCGAATGGTATCAACGTTTTCCTGAAGGCCGAGAGAGCACCGAAGATGATAAACGTCCAGGTCGACCTGTCTTTGTTTCAACTCCGCAAACAGTGACCAAAGATCGTCGAGGGAGATCGTCGTATGAGCATTCGGATGATTGCTGAGACTGTAAACACCGATGAAGAAACTGTCAGAAAAATTTTACATGGCGAGTTGAACATGAAGAAAGTTTGTGCGAAGTTGGTCCCAAAAAATTTAACCCCTGAACAAAAGCTCCTCCGTGAACAGATCTGCTCAGATTTTCTTGAGAGGTTAGATGAAGAGCCTGAATTGATGGAAAACATCATCTTGCGATGAAACAAGGGTATTCCAATACGATGTTGAAACTTACCGGCAATCCATGCACTGGAAAACTCCTGTATTGCCAAGAATGAAAAAGGATGTCGAAACAAAATTTAAAGCCCTGATAATTATTTTTTTCGACATCAACGGCACCGTGATGACTGAATGTGTTCCACAGGGTCAAACTGTAAATCAAACTTACTATTTGAGAGTTTTGCGAGAGCGAGTTCGTAAAAAATGGCCGGAGTTGTGGAAAAACAAGTCGTGGATCTTGTACCAGGACTACTCGCCGTACAGGCGCCGTACTCGCCTAATTTAACACCCTGTGACTTTTTCCTGTTTCCTAAAATCAAGTCCTCCTTAAAAGGAAGTCCTCGGTTCGAGTCGATGGAAGAGGTGAAGCGAAAATCGGCGGAGCTCCTAAATGTTGTTACAAAAGAAGACTTTCAGCATTGCTATGACTAATAGAAAAAACGATAATATTGAATAAATTAGTAGTAAAAAAAAACATGTTTGGAAATAAGCTTTTATCTAAAAGCTCTAAAAAGAAGAACATACACTTTAAATTAAATTAAACCCATCAATTTATTACATTACACAATTTATATGACATAAAAGCTTGTCGTGAGATTGTCGCGAGACAATCTTCTTTTCTTTTCAGAACGTTTAAATAAAAGCTTGTTTTTAAAAATATTTGTATACTATCAATTTATTTTTTAAATCCACTAATTCAAATATTATTGTATCTCAAGTAGTTTGTTGTTTTTTTTAAAAGGTAAAGTGTATTGTTAATGTTACTAGTCTAAGTATTTCATATTGATGAAACATACATATGCATGTATATTGTGGAAATAAAAACTAAGTATATGTTATAAAGAGAACATGGCTTTTCACTTCAAAAGTATAATTTGTAAAGGAGGTTCTTTGATGAATAACTAAAATTAAAATCAATATTCTACACTCCATATTCTGCTTCAAATCGTAACGAATGAACATCTTATTCATTCAAATGAAAGTATTGTTATGTTGCGAATTCCAAGTCTCTCCAAATTGCGCCCTTTATACCAAAGGTATAGACACAAATACTTGATGATTTCAACCCCGTTGTCACTACTTCACCCGGTGAAATTTTAAACACAAGCTAAAAAATTCAGAAGCATGGAACTGAATAAGTAAGCACTGCTATTTATATCACGCTGAATAGGCCAGAATGAATCCAGCGACAGATCGATGTTGGTATTGATCACTGTCGGTGCAGTTGAAATTAACATCATATGCTCTTCCAACGGAGTCTACTGAAAAGCGGGAAGAGGAAGTTTTACTCTCAGTTTAATGTGATATGGTGGCTGGGTCTCGTGGCGATATTGCTTATTCATAGGTACCTATATAAAACTTTTCGTTTGAAAGAATAATCTATTTCGAGTGCATTGTCACTTTAATCATACCGGCTACCAACTTCCCCAGTGATGTAGACATTTAAGGGGGATCAATTGGTCATAACTACTTTTTAATTTACTGTAGTTAATTGCCAGTTGATATCTCGCAGAGAGAAATTCAGGGATTTAATATTCAACTCCTGAACTTTAACGGGGTCGTCGATAATCGTGGAAAATTGGCAATGGATTATACTAGAGGGGCAAAAGAAATGGCTTCCTTAAATTTTGGATCATAAGTTTTAAAACACCTAATAGGCCGGGAGCCAGCGACCGTTTTTGATGACCAAAACTGCACGAGCTGAATTTTTTAATTAAAAGAAACAAATACAACAAAAACTGAGACTATGTAAAATGTTCAGATGGACCAGAACTTTTAAATCTCAAATATGTTTCGAAATAGTAGGATTTGTGAAGAAAAATAAATATTCTCTTGTTGTAGCCACCATTTTCATTAATTTGTTGTGTTAAAGAATGGTGTTTTGGTACCCCAAAACAAAATACTTGGTCTAATCGGACCGTAAATATCAAAATTCATCAGTAATCTTATAGTATATTCGAAGCAATATTTGATCTGACAAAAAATTATGATCTGCGAGGAAAAGCGAGATACCGGGTTTGAGTTGATGAGATCAAAAATGACAAAAACTTCCTGCGCCGTGAATATTTATTTTGATGAAAGATCCGGGACCTGCTACCACTGAAAACTCGAGATACAAATTTTTAGTCGACCCTAATCTTAAATCGCAAAATTAAATCTTGATGACATCCTGAAGTCGCCATCTTCAGTCTTCAGATGATAGCTGCTGGTCTCCGATTTCATTAAAGCACATCTTTTAGAGGTCATATGGAAAATTGCTTTTTTTTAATTTTATAATTTTTTTTTCTATATATTTTATTTCATTTAATTTTTTTATGAAATTTTTTGAAGTAATTCTTTGGGTGAAGTATCGGATTAAGATTAAATGGGGGTACTGAGCAGGATATAACAAACAGCTGAGTCGCAGGTGAAACTGAAATTTTATAATGAATGTGTATTATCTTGCATAAGAATGAACGGCAATGCCTATACCTCAAAACAGGGTGTCTGTTTTTAAGCCCACCGCAACGTTCTTCGCTTGCCTCTACGATTGCCTCCACTGAAAGACTGGCTTCTCAGGAACAGCTTTTTAGTAATCTAACTTCACTCCTTTGTATTCCTTTCGTTTCCCCTATACTGTAGGTACAAAAAGAATGGCGAAGATAAAGAAATCTTAAAAGAAATTGATTCGACTTCGGTGAGCTGTGTGTATAAATGTAGTGACCTCGATCCAATATGGAAGTAGGAAAAAAACTATAAAAAGATTGGAGCAGGAATACGGTACTGGAAAGAACATCAAATCCTATAAGATAAAAAGCTTTATGGTTTGATTTGAATACATCAGGGGAGATAAGAGAGTGTTTGAAAGCGCTTTTTAATTTAGTCTTGGATTAAGTTAAAATACTTAAATGATCTTAAAAATAACAATCAAGGCATCATTTATAACTGAAGCATAGATATTTTACTAATTTCAATACTCATACATTGTCAAGTAATAATTATACAATAATGATATTAATTGATAAAAAGCATAATCCATCCCTTCGACTCCTAAGGAACCAAAAGGGTTTTAATATCAATGAATTATATAATCTTAGTTAATCTGTGCATCAGAGAAAATATTTGTGATTTAAAAATTTCATTTCATACCAATTCATAAAAAGAACTCTAAGGATAATCCTTCAAATTATCGTCCAATTGTCGTTATACCTTTTTCAGCCAAAGTTCTGGAAAAGTTCTGAGAAAGATAATTTATTCCACTGGCATCAATTTGGTTTTAGAGCTAAGCACTTTACACTAGCTATAAATTCCTTAATTAAAATTATTAATGAAGGCTTTTAAGATAGCTCACAAAAGCGCAAAATATAAACGCAAAATATAAATTCACACCTCCCTATAAAACCTGGAGTCCCGCAGGGATCTGTGTTAGACCGGACACTTTTCTTAATATATGTAAATGACCTACCCAGTCTTCAATCCAAAGCCTTGAAGCCAAGTCAACCAAGTCTCAAATGCAAACTTTGTTTTATTTGCTGACGATACAAATGTTATAAAACCGTTTAAATATGTCAAGGAGTTAATAACCGAAATGAATTCTACTCAAAGTATGGTATACAAGATTGGTTCGTAGCAAATCAGTTGGCACTAAACGATTCGAAAAGAGAAAATGTGGTTTTCACACCAAAAAATATGGAAAATAACGACTTTGGTGTTAGTAATGAGGCAAATTTTTCTGGACAAAAAGCTCACATGGGAGATACGCAAATTATACTTGTAGAAAGGCTTCTAAAAATATATATGTATAGTACCCGTCAGAAATCATTCATAATCGTATAAGGAAAAAGTCGTAAAAGTTCGTATAAAAAGCATCGGATTATTGTCCCTAAGTAAAAATCAAGGCAGGGTCGGGCTTGGTTTTTCTGAGGAGTGTAACTATAGTAGCAACCACACGCTAAATTAACTATTTTGTGCTTCGTATTGCCCGCATAGAGTCACTGTTAACCAGACTCTTAATAGTTTATAGTAACCATAATTAGAAGAAGGTAGAATTTTGCACACTATGGTTCTGCAGCTAAAACGATTAATAATAAGATGTATTAATAAACATGATGTTGCTTTGCAACAATATTGACAAGCTTTATATCTATTGCGATGTCCGATGTCATCGTATAGCATTCGCGCTTTAATTATCGCAAATCATAACGTCGGCCGCTTTTAATATCTATTTACACAGAAGAGCATAATTTAAATTACGAAAATAAATACCGAAGCGTTTTACGGATATTTTTAAACTGCCTGAAATCCTCACATAAACCGAATAAATATTACAAGGAATTAAAAAAATATTTCTTTATTAACTTACGCACATTAAATAGTTTAATCATGAGGGTGTGGCTCTAGGCCAACCGACATGTAACTAAATATTTTCATCATGGACTATGTAATTTGTTGCTGCAGAATCAATTAAATAAACTCGTCGGATGCATTAAATTTGTTTGTGCATCGTTGATATCTACAACTGCGTTTTATGGGGCAATATTTGTTTTGTCAGGCGTACGTACATACATGAAATAACATTAACAGGTATTGATATTTAATAACTATTATGCAAATGGTTACAGGTAATGATAATTGCCTAACCAAAATTACTGTCCGCTTTCATGTCTATACTCTGCCCTAGACATTAGGGTTTGTTTATGTTTTTTAATCACTGGAAGATCGTGGAATAGGGAATATGTTTAGTCCTTTTTAAAGGCTACTTATATTATGTACTGCATTGATTATTGGCTATAGAATATGGGATACCTCAAGGCACGGTCTTGAGCCCTATAATACCATATTTCATTCAATATATATATATATATATATATATATATATATATATATATATATATATATATATATATATATATATATATATATATATATATATATATATATATATATATATATATGTATATATATATATATATATATATATATATATATATATTGAAGATCCATTTAAAAATAGAGAGTATGGGTGACGTCATCACATTCGCAGACGATACCGTAGTATTCTTATTCTTGCTAAATTGACCACAAACAATCTAAAAAAATATTTGGCCACAAACTACTAACCATCAATGTAGAAAAAAACCTTCTACTTACTATTTCGTTATAAAAAAACCTTTTGCTTCCATCTTTTGAGACACTACGTATCCGAACGCAGAAAACGATGAGTAGGTCGGCATCATCTATAGCAGTGATCTTTCTGAACCCTCGTGGGTAAGCGACTTCTTTACGAAGAAACGCGCACTTATCCGGCTGTATTTTAAGATTGGCATTTCCAAGGCATTTCCACACTTCCATGAGACGAGAGATGTACTCGTGAATAGTCCATTACCCTTTGACAGGTGGACGGGGTGTTCTTAAGCCCAAACGGCATGCGTACAAATTCGTACATTGTCAACGCTGACGCCGCCGCTTTTTGGGATATATTTTGGGTCTATCTCGATCTGATGAAACCCAGATGCTAGGTCCAATGTCGTGAAATACTGACACTTGTGTAACTTATCCAGAAAACCCGATATGTTTGGTGAGGGGATTTGTCTCCCACAGTCAACTCGTTGAGTTTCCTCGTTACAACCACACGTTACTTTTCCTTATCGGAAGCATCAAGCTTCTTGGGGACGACTGGGGAGGACCAAGAGTTGGCATGGCGGATGATGCTGATGATTTTAAAAGGCGCTGTTGTCGTTCAGTGCTCTTTGTACTGCAAGAATTGTCAGCATATCCGCCGTATACTATAGCCACATGTTGGTCATAATATTTACGAATATAATGAACGTTGGTGGCGTTGCTTCTGCGTTGGAAATTCATACAGAGACGATTTCTTCGTTTTTATTGATAAAATGTTTGACAAAAGCTCTTACCTGCTGTCTCCACCTTGAGTAGGAATTTAAGTACAGTTTTCTTTCCTATAACTGTTTTCGTGCGATTAACGGTTTACGAGAAATATGCGAAAACCCGTAGTACAGTCTAAGGGTGGCTTTACGTGAAATAAGGGTTCATCCACCCTCGAAAGAGATGGGAACTTTTCGGATCTTTATTCCCAATACTTTTGAGAATTCCTACCTCAAAATTCATTTTATTATAAATTATTTCTCCTAAAAAGTCTAATTTACGACTAATACTACCAAGAACAGAAATAAAATATTTAGATTAACATAATATTTATTATTAACACTGAAATGGGACTCACTAATTAATTATTTAATAAAGAAACTGCAGTTTTCTCCAGAAACTGGAATAATTCGTTACTCTGGTGTAATAGCCATTTCCAAGCCAGATAAAATGCCGGTATTTCCTCTTCCTTAAACGAGGTTAATTTATCAGGCTCTGGAATCCGAATCCACAAAACGACATATTTACGAACTATAACATGTTATTTACACCTTCCCGTTCTAATGGATAAATTGCCATGGCAACAGAGGCGCGAACTCATCCCCGTTTGCAAACTTACCACCGCCAGATACTGTTTTAACGGTTGCTGGATTCCCGACGATACCTCTAATTCAACCTAAACTCATCTGCTTTAGTAAATTTATCCGATTTTATGGAAGCGACTTGCTTTAATAAAACCTCTCCTCTTTGCATTCGCTTATTATGCGGGTTTATAGAATTAATTTTTCATGTGTCGGATTGGAAGTTGGGGATTAAAGTAGGTTGTTCCGGATCCTTTAGTAAGTACTACAAAAATGGTAAGCATGTGATGACCATGATGTATTATATTAAAAACGTCGTACAAAATAAAATCTCCAATCTGTTATGTTTATTTCGCCATTAAAAATAAAATTCTTGGCTTTATGAAGGGTCGTTCCACCACCTCTAAACTTTGATTTACGTTACCCAGTGCACATTTAAAGTTATTGATCATAAATCGTATTATATACATAATATAAATCATATAAATAAATATTGATCATGATTCAATATACATATTGAGTTTTCCAATACTTTCCCAACAAACTTGTACCATAACAATACTGGAAAAGCGTCTTAGTTTTTTTATTCTTCGGATTTGGACCCTGGAGTTATTCAGTCCTATTTTATGAACACATTGCATTATACATTATAATGGTTTCAGGTGTGTCGAACTTACATCAGAATTGTCGAAGTACCACAGGGACCAATATCGGGGCGATTACTATCTAATATCTTTGTTAATTAGCAGTAGATCAGCTTCAGTTGCCTATGATATATCTTAGGTATAGGTGCCTATCAATTGCCTATGATGTATCTTAGGCTATGATATATCTTAGATTTAGGTACATTGTTTAATTTACGTTGCTACTGGAAAGGTACTTGACTTCCTTCCTGTTTCTTTATTTACGTTTTCTATCGACACACACATATTTTAACCAATTATGTGGTTTTACATATCATCAATATTTTAATTTTATGTTCCTTAACTAAACTAAACCTATAATATCGCACACTTGTCGGTTTTATACTGTTAACATGAACACTTTTACAATTCATTGACTGGTTTATTATTTACTTCTTTAAGCTTTTCTCTGATTGGCTGTCATTTTATAATTTCGACCACAACATCCGTATTCTTACTATGATATTAAAATATCATTAGTTTAATACTTGTTTTATTATTATGGTATCATTTTATCTAGAATTGCTAATAATAACTTTTATTAAATAGTTAACTGTCTGTTTATTATTTTATTGTCTTTTTTATGATGGCTAAGGGAGATGTTAATATCTCTATTTCTCTTTAACATCTATCTTATAATATCACTTCTCTTTTTCCTATCTCCAATATGATAATTTGATTATAATTATAACATATCTATAACTGCGGTGCTTAAATAGTGTGGAGTGATTCATCACCGACATATGGACGGCTCAGGGAGATGAGGTGCGAAGGAAACGAAATTCCATAGGCGTATCATTTTAGAGGAGGCATTTTTGATCATTTATTATTGGCATTATTTATTATTTATTTTGATCATAATTATTGGCAACTACTCGCATTCGGCGCTTCCATCGCATAAAAACACTAAACACTTGCGTATAACACAATATTATAATTAATTTATATCGCGAATCAATCATACATAAGACAAAAGGAAACGCCACTGTCGCGCCAAAACATACATGCATGAAACAGCGCATGCGTACGGAAATCCGGCGTCTTTACCTTTGAGCAATGAAATTTAATTTAATTTAGAACTGCCTAAAACTCAACAATGAGAGCGGTAGACCCGGTTACTAGAGTTCTGCCCACCATTTCTATAGAGTGGTATACAAATTTGCACAGTAAGAAATTCTGTGATCCATTGCAAATAGGCAGACCGTTCAATTGTGATGGTGGTGTGATATTATGCTCCACACTATTTCGAAACCGAGGTATAGGTACATTCATTTTATTTCAATATACATTGTGTTAATTTTAAAACTTACCATCCCCTGTAATTTAAAAACTGTAAAATATTTGAAAAATCGCCGGGACACGTCGTTTTTATTTTGAGAGGGAATATTTTTGACAGTCAAGGGGTCTTGATATATACATACATCCCCCTAACCCCTAGCAACTCCAATTTTAAAATCTTAAATAGAACTACCTCACGTATTACACATGATATTACCTCACGTATTACACGCAAATTAAGCAGTACATCATCTTTGGAAATCGGTTGAGATTTTACAAAATTAATCAAATTGCACAATCAAACTTACCACCCCCTTATCACCCCCTTACCAACCGCAAAATATTTGAGAACGGGATACGTCGATTTGAAATGTTCATCCCCCCAACCCCCAGAAACCCCAATTTTAATTTTTCTAATGTATCACTGGAAATAGTTTTCAATTTCTTTTCTCGCCCGGCACATTCTATAGACCAAAACATAGAGATGCATTTATTTCAGAAATGTTTTCTATGCAAGTATATTAAATAGCACAAATATGAATATTCGGTTTCATTACGCATAATTTCTGTTATTGACATTTTGTTCTATCTCTCAACGGAAACGGTGGTGAGGCCCATAATGCCTTAGTATTTTTCAGGGTTGGATCTTCAAAAGATCATAGTTTATAGATCGTTGAAAAGGTAATTTCATGCTTTAGTCTACCGCAATATAGAAACCGATAGATGGCGTTATTTCAAAAGAATTGTATTGTATGGATTTTTCTCAACAAAATTAAATAAAATGCCATAGTTTTCTTTACATAAATGAATTCAGCACAACTAAATAATGAATAGCAAAAGCTTTAAATTTCTAAAAGATGTGTTGTTTATAATATAGCCTATTTAATGATTTATTGACCCTATTTATCCGATTCAGTTTTTTCACGTTTTCTGAAAATCGTGAAATAGCAGGATGAAACTTTTTATTTCTTACTCTGAAGAGCATAAAAATATTTTGACGCGAAAAGGGGTTGGATATCTCTTCTTGTTATTAAGTTATTCGCAAATTATTGAGCAAAAAATGTATAATAAATTGAGGGACGACCCACGCAATTGGGTGAGTAAATAACAATCTTGAAAATAATATTTAATAGAAAATAACCACATATTGATATTATGTAACGAAAGAACAATTATGTTAAAAATGCTTACCATTATTTTCAATGCAATTGCATTGCAATTTGCAATGCAATATGGAATATCAAAATACGGTTTGATATTACGTTTGGATGCCCTTAAGTGTCTCAGTAGCTAGAATTGTCATTTCTTATACAGGGTGCCTGAGAAAACATTTAATAAGGATGTGTAAAGAAAACATTTACTAAGGATTTAGTAAGGATGTGATTTAATAAGGAATTAATTCCAATAAAATCTCGACAATGGTATGGGGATAAGTATAAGCATTTTGAGAAGTAGTTGTAATTCAAGAAACATAAATAATATCCCGGAAAATATTTTGTTGGCATATTATTTTTTAAATTCTGTATAATAGATTCAGAACCCTGCTATTCCTCCAGATTTTTCTAATCGATAAATCAAGTGTCCGAAGCCAATTAATCGTGATTGTTCTCATTCATAACAGCCAATTAGGACATAGACGACAAGGTTTGAAAGAATATTACGCTTTAATGTTTGCCATATCCATCGAGAAATTGCAAAATTCCCCGAAGCATCGTCAACTCTCCAATTTAATCTATCAACTTCTGTATGAACTTACACGTTTAAAAGACAGCCAGAGGCTACACCCGTAATGTAAAAACTTCTGAGTGCTGTTTACCAGATACAAACTAATTATTTCAAGTAAACTCCCACAGAGCCCTTAAAAGTATATCTTAAATGTGATGACAATGAAATATCGGCATCTCAATGCAAAATCAGCAATTTCCAATCGGTATAACATAAACCCGTATTAAATTAAACCAATCTCACATTACATTAAACCAAGATGATGAATATCCGTTTGGGCTACACAAAAATTCCCTTTGTTCGTCTCGTATAAATATAATCTTCTTATATAAAAGAAAAATGGAGATGATGAAACTGAGATAATGAAAAGGATAAAGGAAAAAGGAAAAATATATAAAAAAATCAAAATCTGCCTGTCTATTTAAAAATGAAGGATATAAATTAAGTTATTATAAATTACCAGCATTGCAGGAGGGCCATTTAGGAAATGTGGATGTTCCATTCACACTTTGACGATTGTTGATTTGTTAAATAAATTGCCTCCCGGACTGATCCCCGTATTTAACAATTTATCGCATTCCGGACAGGGGAGAGACAGAGGGCCGAATCGAAAACAAAATCCAGTAGAATTAATTTTCATATTTTTGCGCGATCTCGATTTTCAGTACGGTTCAGAGCATTTAACTCGTCAGAGCAACACCTGATATGACATGAAACGGGAGTTGTTAATGAACTCCAGTCAAATGTAAGGTTTTAATTAAAAGTTAAGGATCGGAAATTTATCCGCGGTTATTCAAATATAATGCTTATTTGGAGCTATTCTCTTACCGGCTTCCTTTGAGAATTGTTTTCGCAACGATGAAAGGAACTGCTTATTATCGCTTCTTCGAGAAACAGGGCTGACTTAAACAAGGCTAAATTGTGATTCGGGCCCCTGTTTATTATTAGATGGAATATCGTCAGAATTCAGAACACGAAAAATCGCCTTGCTGAAAACAAAAGATGTATTCAATATATAAATGAACAGAGATGTACAACAATATAAATATATATATATATATATATATATATATATATATATATATATATATATATATATATATATATATATATATATATATATATATATATATATATATATATATATATATATATATATACACTGAGCTCGTAAAGTTTGGAATAAATTCAATTAATCGTTATTGAAGGATTTTCACAGGAAATCCTCGGACACGTCAACCTTATTTTATAAAATGTCACTTTTTTCAGCCATCGATTTTTTTTTTGTTTTGTTCGTTTTTGAGCTATGACGTCATCGACAATTTTTTTAAATGACAACCCATATTTTTTTTCACGGATTTCGATAGAGCACATTTTTCTGAGTGCGAATATGTCAAAAACATAGTACCTTTAACATTAAAGTTTTCGAGATATTCGGTTGCAAAGTTTATAAAATGTACCATGGCACCATGCATAAGCTATCGGGCGGGTCAAGATTTTTAATAGCTTATTGATTCTAATAGCTTATAGCTTATTACATTTTAAAAGATTAAGGAGTAATATTATTTATTTTGGTAGCTTATCGAACATTTTGAAAGATTTGGGAGTAATCTGTTTAATTTTTTAACAACAATTTAAACAAATAAAAAAATATTTTAACAAATAAATGATAAATAATTAAAGTAAAAAATAAAATCAGAGTAAATTTTCAAAGTGACCTCCATTCACTTCCTGGCAATATCCCATCCGCCACTGAAACTCCTGCAGAACCTTAGCAACAGTATCGGGTTGAATGGTTCGAATTTCATTGCGAATTCTGTCCTTTAATTCTTCGATGGTATTTGGTCTATTGAAATAGACTTTGCTCTTTAAATAGCCCCATAAAAAGTAGTCTAGGGGAGTGAGATCTGGAGATCTAGGGGGCCATTCGATAGTTCCCCTGCGACCAATCCAATGGTTAGGAAATACATGGTTTAAATAATCGCGAACGATCACTGCAAAATGGGGTGGTGCACCGTCTTGTTGGTACCATATCGTGTGATGGGGCAGATCTGGATCTACGTCATTTGGGTAAAGTACCGCAAGTGCAGGGACTAAGTCGTCTCTTAAAAATTCTAAATATATTTCACCTGTTAATACGCCTTCAAAGAAAAATGGGCCCAAAATACGATTACCTACAATACCAGCCCAAACGTTAACTTTTTGTGGAAACTGACTACGAGTTTCCATTTTCCAGTGTGGATTTTCAGGAGACCAATATCTACAGTTTTGCCGATTAACTGTGCCGTCGAGATAAAAGGTAGCCTCATCAGAAAAAACAATATTGCGTAAAAATCCGTCGTCATCAATCAGGCGTTGCAACATGGTTTGGCAAAACTGTAACCTACGGTCAGGATCATCTTCGTTTAACTCTTGGACCAAAGCCACTTTATACGGATGTCATTTGTTCAATTTCAAATATTTCAAGACGGAGCTTTGAACTATTCCGTTGTTTGCCGCCACTTGGCGGGTGGGTAAATGGGGATTTTCTTGAAGCTCTAGTAGAACATTCAATTTAACATCTTGTTGCACTGGTGGACGACCCGTTCTAGGACGATCTCTCGTATGACCCACTTCTAAAAACTTTTGTTCTATTTTGCTAACGGTGGACTGTGTAATTGGTGCTCTGTTTGGATATTTGTTGTTAAATAAACGGCAAACTTCTACTTGTGTGCGAGCTCTGTCCCCGTAACCGATCATCATCAAAATTTCGATTCTTTCCCTTTCACTCAAACGACGGACCATTTTTAAATAAAATGAATTATGATGGAATAATGATTAATCAACTTACTTAATGATATTATTCAACTGATTAAAACACAAACTTGCGAGGAAAAACTTCAAAATTGTGACAACTGTCAAAACTGTTGTTTTTCCTGCGCTTTCTTGATAAATGATTAGCATTTGGTCATCGCTTGTATAATTCATTCTTAAAACTTTGCAACCGAATATCTCGAACACTTTAATGTTAAAGGTACTATGTTTTTGACATATTCGCACTCAGAAAAATGTGCTCTATCGAAATCCGTGAAAAAAAATATGGGTTGTCATTTAAAAAAATTGTCGATGACGTCATAGCTCAAAAACGAACAAAACAAAAAAAAAATCGAAGGCTGAAAAAAGTGACATTTTATAAAATAAAGTTGACGTGTCCGAGGATTTCCTGTGAAAATCCTTCAATAACGATTAATTGAATATATTCCAAACTTTACGAGCTCAGTGTATATATATATATATATATATATATATATATATATATATATATATATATATATATATATATATATATATATATATATATATATATATATATATATATTTGTATTATATTTTTTTTTTGTTATTTGCTTCTGTACCCAGCCCAATTTATATAGCCAAATTGCTATATGTTTATAGAACTGTACATATAATTATAATATAGACAAAAAAAATTTTGTATAATTTTTTATTTTATTATGATATACGATTTATCTTATAAGCCCTAGCTGAATTTGGCAATTTGCGATGATATCTATATGATATTTGTTATATTTTAGATTTATATTATACCTAGTGACATTTTAGATTGAGATGCTGATATTAATTGTTAGAAAATTAGATTAGGCTATACTATACATACTTTGGTGAGCTTATGTGTCCTGGAACCTATTTTAGTGGGCGCCACTTCATTATTGAAATGAAGAATTTTGATTTATAAAATATAAAATTTAATTTATTTTTTTTAAAAATTTTAAAATTTTAATTTATTTAATTAATTAATTTATTTATTAGCTTGGTCAATCAGTGTATATTCTAGAGCAATGAAACATCTGTCCCAAGGGAAGTTCAAAACAGACTTGCGTTAAGTAGTGAACTTGTTGATTAATTTTAATTTATTGTTTATCTGTTTGAAAATATCTGTGGAAAAATCTCATTAATTTGCTTGGAAGAAAAGATTGTATCGAATTTTAAAGTGATAATGATATTTATTATAAAATCATGTGATTTTATTCACAATTGTTTTACAATAACACGTGCAACAAAAATTTCTTAAAAATTACCCGAACTAAACATGTTAAAAACTACTTGAACTACATCTTATAAACTATAAATTTACATGGGATATCAAGAAACTATTTGTACGCAATAATGCCGGATGCGTCTTTGCCGCTATTGGTGTTTAGGTTAGCATCAAGTACCTACAGGCCAAGTTACAAACATTTCTCGTCTCATATACTCGTATATACATAAATATCAACCCTAACATAACATAGATATCATTTGTCAAGGGAAGACCCCCGGAAAATTCATTACACGCGTGTGAAACTCTCCTGTTGAATGATTAATTAAACGAAATAATGAATGGCAGAGAACGCTTGTTTTCGAAGCAAATTATCATATTTTTGTAATTAATAGGATGGACGCATCAGTGGAGATAAATGTTTCATTTCACTATAGCGAATTGGGATATATTTAGCTTTGTATTAGTCATTATAGAGCAACCGAAATGTTATTATCCAGGTACATGACGTTAAAATAAGATCTAATTAAAAACAATCTTTTTGATGTTTCAATACGCCGAAATTATTTGTATACCGAATTTATTGAGAAACTACGCTTTGGGTGACAGAATACTTTATAGCTTCCTCGCGATGTCGACGTGCAGCTGGAATTTAGCCAAAAATGTGTTATGATAGTGTAAGAGCTCATCCTATGATATATGAAAATATCATATGATTAAGTAAATATTGCAAACTGGTTGACGTAAGTGCGATAAAAGAAATAACGGAGTTGCATTGCTTTCATCTCGATACTTGAATCATTTCAGGCAAATGTTTGGAAAGTAATTGCTATATTTAAGAACATCTTCTTGAATTATAATAGGCATATGTTTTATATAATTTTATTTATAGGTAAATTTACAGATGCTTAAAATTTCATATGCATATGCGTATATGCAAGCATATATTATTATATATACAGTGTGGGGCAATAGTGCGTTGGACTTCAATATCTCGAGTCCTATGATAGTTAGAAATTATAAAAAAAGTGCAAGTAAACTAAATAAAAAAGTCTATAATTGGAAATTATTTTCGAACATACAGGGCCAGCCAAGAAAAAAATACAGGACCAAGTGCCTGTTTTTTAAATGGAATGCTATGTACATCAGTACATTTTTTGAAGCACCTTTCTAGTCTTCTTTCACTCCTATATTATTATTGACTATCTCCCAACCACTTGGATGTAATGAATTTTTTTTGTTGAAATAATGCAATCTGCAGATGGATATTAAAAAAATCACTACAGTCACAATTATGGGTTTTAAGAAAAACTTATTTGAATACCAGTTACGAGACATCCAATTAATGTTTTCGAATTATTTTCATTTCCTAAAAATTTACAGGGTGGCCAAAAATTATATTTCATTAAGAACTTTTTAAAATTAAATTTGAACTTCTTCAAATGGAGCAAGCACCCTGTATATTTTTGAACCATGTGATGAAAATGGAAAAAGAATATTTTTTGTGGAAGTACTTCCTATGGAAGTACTTCCTAGGACATGGCTAGGCAACGCGAAGTGTCCTCAATAGCCCACGGGTTGCTGCTTTTCGTACAAAACGCGTTCGCATTAACGTGTGAATCGCCTGGGTACTATTTGGCAGCTCTCCTGGATGTTAATTGCAGTAAAACTTACAAAGCTTTCTCTTGTATGTCTTCTCTAGCGTGTAGGAATCTACGTAAGAAGGAGAGTTCAAGGTCACAACTTTTGGAGCTATATGTGAGAGCTAGGCACATTGCATAGACACATTGCAGCATAGACACATTGGCGTGGTGGAAGACATGTTTCTATCATAGTGTGTCTATCATAGCGTGTCTATCATAGTGTGTCTATCATAGAAGTGTCCTCAATAGCCCACGGATTGCTGCTTTGCGTACAAAACGCATTCGCATGAACCTGAGAATGGCCTGAGTACTATTTGGCAGCTCTGCTCGATGCGAATTGCAGTAAAACTTACGCCGCTTTCTCTTGTACGTCTTCTCTAGCATGTAAGAGGCATCTACGTGAGAAGGAGAGTTCAAGGTCACAGCTCTAGGTGCTGTATGCGAGTGCTAGGATCTTATAGGCACATTGGCGTGGTGAAGGACATGGCCAGGCACCGCGAAGATTGTTCAATAGCCCACGGATTGCTGCTGAAAACAAGTCATGTGTTTTTAATAACTGTTCCTTCTAATAAATATATAAATAAAGATAATTATTTCTGTTGTTCACATATTCTATCGTCAATTTATATTGACAAAAAGCACTCAAGCTTTTCTTTTTGTATACATTTTATATTAATTAAACATTTTGCCAAGCAGTAATTTTGCTAGAAAAACTGACATTTGACAAAATCGCTCTACCTCCGGTCACGCGATTTTTCGTGTCAGTTGATTTGATGATTTCCTTACAAAGAGAAATTTATCCACTGAAAAAAAAGCTCTTGGGTTTCATGTTTAAAAAATTAAGTAAATAAATAAAAATGTTGAATATAGTCCGAATAAATAAAGAATATGAGGCCGCTATTTGCTAAACTACCTCTTTGCTATTTAGTCTACTATTCAGGAAATACAGAAAACTTTTTATCCATCTTGCAAATTGTAACAAACTTTTAAAGCCAGGAAAGTTTTGCAAATTACTGATACGTTTAAATAAAATTGTAAGTGAGGAAGAAACAGGTTTGAAAGGTTCTGACAGCTATTCCGATAGTTTTGAAAGGTTCTGATAGCTATATATTCCTAACTAAAAATTTATTATTAAGAAATTTGGGAAAAAGTGAGTTTGGATTATTACGTCGATTACAGACTTTTGCAAATAACAGTGCTAATTGTACCATGGCTTAGTACCAAGAATATTTTCAAGAGTTATTTGACTATACTTATGTATCAAACATCTAAATCGATTAAAAGATAATGTTTTCGCCGCAAATAATAGTACTCTTATTATTATTTCCATTTATATCAGTATCAAATTAATTGTTATAATTTTTGTGCTATTAATTGTTACTATTATTACTATTTTCTGTGCGATTGGCTATCGCGTACCATCAATTTTACCGAGGATCTTCAAGCAACTTCACCTAAGCCATCTCGAAAGTTGCTACTGTACGTGGTAAAGTTTGATAAAGTTTACAGTGTTCTGGGAGGCATTTAATACTGATCTTTATTATAAGTTTCAAAATAATGCATGTTTATTTGTTTATGTAAACGCCGATGTTGATTCTCAAAGACGTCAATCCGGACGATATCAATATTGAAAGTTTTATTACATTGTTATCTCTTAGCTTAAACGGAAATAAATCGGGAACTTCACACGGATTTTGTAAAATTATCTTGTTTTTTAATGTATAATATATCTTTAGCTTTTGTTATATCACTCAGGTACTTTTAGCTTATGCACTATCAAAAATATTAAAGACCCAGGCATCCCATTGAATTAATAGATGAGGAAGGAAATGAGATACTATGACGCATCAACCACATATAAGCAAAGCAGATAACAAATGGAAGAAAACGTTAAGGAAATAAGCGAAGACAATGTAAATCCGTCGATAAGAAGGCAAAGTTAGGGAAAGCAACATGATTTTCTTTATCTGGTGCTTTTCCAAGCTTAATTTCAGTTAACTTCTACCCCAACTTTTCTTTATGTATTTGAATGAATTCTGAATTTTTTTGTTTGTATTCTTTCGGTTTCAAAATATAATCAATAATGAAATCAAGATTCTTTGCCTCATCGGTATAAGTACTTAATTATATTTCAAAGAGTATTGCAATATTATTTCTGACCTTATACAAAATAGCTTTACTTGTTACTTTTGAAAACAATTATAGATACTTAATACATTGCTTTATTTGTATTATATTGATATATTTTTATTACATTAATATATTTTTATTATATTGAGAATGAACTTTGTTGTCGAAACAAGACTATCCAAATCTCGGTTAATTCTATCCTTAGCTAAGAGAATATCACTAGGTTTAAAAGAGATATACAATTGGGTCTCATCAGCATAAAGATGATATAACATTGGCCCCAATATGGCTCCTTGTGGAACACTTGTTTTATTAATAAAATAGACGTCGAGGCAAGAACTATAAAGTGCATTATTGCTAGAAGAATATCATGATCAATAGTGTCAAAGGTACTAAACACTAAATTTGAGTAAAACGAGTGATGTCGCCGACTGCTTGCCAGTGTGTCTGTGAAGATATCAGTGATATTCAATAAATCTGAGGTGCCACTATGAATTGGCCTGAAAGTAAGGTAAAATTATGTTTTTAGAATTTCTAAATCATTAGGTAACAGATACAAGATATATATTCGTCTCATTGGATAGACGTTCGTGAATCAAGCTGAGATGGTGAGCACGTTGCTCCTCCGTCTCATTTGATAGACGCTTGTGAATCAAGCTGATGCGGTGGGTACGTTGATTTTGCGTTTCATTGGAAAGGCGATAGCGAATTAAACTGAGACGGTAGGCACGTCTTTCGATGTTTTCACTGTTTAATACTTTTTTACTATAAGTCCGCATTTTAGAAAATCTCTTTACGCATTTCGATAGTCTCTTTTAAAATTGCCTTGGATGTAAATTTCCTAGTTTGATATAGGCGTTTTTACCTTTTCTCATCTCATTTAAACGGCGCTGCGTCATATAGCATGCGCGTTTAGTAGGCCATATTCTTATTTGATAAACAAGTTACATACAGGACATATTCATGAAAAGCAAAAAATTATATATATTTAACAGAAAAACAAAACCGTCTTCAAAATAATCTATTCTATTGATAAACAAGTTACACACCTGATATATTCATGAAAAGCAGGACACAAAGTTATATTTAACAAAAAAAAAACAAAACCGACTTCAAAAAAATTTATATTATATTTTACTTTTTAGTGCATTTTTTTAGAATAAATGTTTTTGAAGTCGGTTTTATTTTAGGTCGGTTTAAAAAAATATTTTATTAGTATTAGAAATGTAATCACATATAACATGATTTTTATTATTATTATGTAGTCGGATATGAGTTGAAATTCGAATAAAATAATTGGTAATATTCGTAAACCTTTTTCTGGGTAAGGTATGTATCTAACAAGGACTGACTAAATGTGAGCCTTGTCATAAGTTATAGAAGACGTGCCATTAAACATTAAATTCAATTTCCTGAAAACCAACTTTCTCTCATAAAACGCTTTGTACCACGGACCGTGTAAGGATGATTTATTTAGAAATTTAAAACAAAAGCCTTTGGCAAAAATATTATCATACAAAACTCCCTCCCCTTGCAAATGCATATAGCTTTGTCTCGCTGTTATTCCCGAGTTTATTGTCTCGGAATACATTGCATTGCCTGTTTGACTATTATCTGTTTGTATTAAACTTCCAGACAGTTACAGTCTGGAAGTTCAGTAGCAGTACTGAAGCTCTAGATGTCTCCTGGAAGGAGCCGAATTGAATTGTTCAAGCTTAACGGCCATCAGATTTAATCACGTTTAATAGTTTGATTGCATACATTATTAGGTATATTGACATTTTATTTGCTATACACATTATTGAACTGCATAGCGTTTATCTGATCGTTTGGTGAACCCCGTTGGCTCCATATTTTAAGAAATGGAAATATAATAACGTATATACCAGAGGTTTTCATACCGTGACAAGTTGGTAAGCAAAGACGCGATCAACGCAATCATGTTTCGACAAAATATGGGACCCTGTCATTGTAACTGAACAATATATATATATATATATATATATATATATATATATATATATATATATATATATATATATATATATATATATATATATATGTATATATATATATATATATATATATATATATATATATATATATATATATATATATATATATATATATATATATATATATATATATATAAACAAGTTGATGATTGCACTCAAATCTATAGTAGGTATAGATAGCTAGGAATGTCTGGTAGGAATCTAGCAATGATTAATTTTGTGCGCTTTGCCAATAATTCTTATTACATATATTAGTATATTTTAACGCTTATCCATATTTGAATGTAGGTATATTTTACACATAAATATACCAAATTGGGTTGTAGATCCTTTCGCAAATGCAACTACAAGAAAATCATCAGATTTAGAAGAGGTACTCGTACAATTTGCAACCCTAGTTGCGATATTTTCCCGGGCACCGGCCTGTGATTTAACGTATACAGGCACCACCATTACCTTCATTCGGCCGTCTGTATGCAGGGGCATTATATAGCTGCAATGGAGATTGGATATGTCCAGAGGTCTCGTGTTTGGGAGAGAAAAGAAATACTACCTTCTACAGTCATCCAACTTACCTCAGCCTGTTTACTGCAGATTTACGGTTGATTTACTAAGTTTTACTTCTAAGTCTTACTGAAATATTTTCCCTCCAAACCCTACGGAGATTTTATCTAACCGTATTACTTATAATTATACTCACGCTTATTATAAAATAAGAAGACTTAAAACCTTAGTTGCCTAAGACGTCCCTTCAATTTGTCAGTTTGGAACTTTCCTACTAACAACAATTTCACTTCAAATGATTCAATTTCATATGGTTCAAACAAGTACTGAACACGATTAATTGATGTTTTTGTAGTATGCTTTAAAGAAAATGTATCAGCAGTTAATTTACCAGTGTGGCCGTTTCTTAAATCTTCAAATTGTACAGTCGGTATAAGGTACTGACACTGTCCGACGGACAGCCTTTTTTGTGTCTCTAGAATGGCATAATTATATACCTATTACATTTATGTCGACGCCTTAAGCAAACTATTATCCTGTGCCTATGTTTTTTGAACTCTACCTATACCCTTAGACTACCCACATCAAATTAAACACTTCCCATACCCTATCTATTTATCCAGAATTAAGTCTAAGTGAAACACCCCTCCCTTGCCATTAATAATCTAATATTCACAAAGGGTGAAATACGCAAATTAGGGTGAAAGGGTTTAGGACTGACTCTACCCTATTAAGAAAGTAACGCTGCTGTCAATGATCTGTAGGTGTATCGCGTACAGATACTGCGGATACATTGAAGTTGTAGTGGAACAATGCTAAGAATTTAGTAAGTAAATATCACGTCTTCATTCAATGAAACAAATATCGTACACTAACTCCAATACCGTCACTATGAAATAGTATATTTCGTTAGGAGTCTGGAAATAAAGACTTTTTCGTGTGCGTATGGCAAAATATACTAGACTTCTTTGAAAACGAAAATATAAAACCAAATATAACATAAGAAAGACATGAAAGAAACATTTTTATTGTTTTAGCAGTTGAAGGATTAAAAATCATCCAGCAGCCAATTGTTGTTTTCTAGCTATAACTACAAGTACAATCGTACTTGAAAAACCTACAAAATGAGCTCCACTGGAACTCCCTAGCTGCATTTTCCGACGAGAAAAACCGAAGAAACCGGGAAAAAATAGTTTATTGAAAATTCGTAACTTTTACAATTTTTACGTTACGGCGCTCGGCGTTTGCTTTGCACGTAAGAGTAACTTTGAACATGTAAATTATTTGTGCAAAAACCTGGATCTGTCGGACGGATAGTTTTGCTACAATTGTCAATTATATTTTTTTGGCCCCTTAATCCAGTTAATCCATCACCCTTGTACGTACGGTGGTCCGATCGTAATTTTTACAACGGTTTTGAAAACGTCAGAATATTACCTAAAATTCGTATATTCATACTTTAGGTTAAAATGATGTTAAAAACGAGCTTAGAAATTGTAGTTACGAATTTTCAATAAAACGCTCCTTTTTCGCGGTATATTTCCCGTTTTTCTCAGTTGAAAATTTAGCCAGAGAGCTCCGGTAGAAATCATTTTGCAGATTTTTCAATTATCTACAAATTTTATGTTGCAGTTAAAACGATTGTACTTGTAAATTTTGCTAGAAACAAACAAAAACGATGTTTCTTTGCATTTTTTACATTATATTAGCATAACTAAAATTAGAGTAATAATAAAATATAAGACAGCCTAAGTTCGTAGGGTTCCTTGATGTTCTTCCCTATAATACTAATCGAACAGCCTAATAACCTTAAAAATTAATTAAAGCTGTCATTTTTACCTATGTCAAATATGTCATAAATAAAATAACTCTTTTGAAAAAGGCCCAAAAAAGGGACCGAAACGTTTAGTAATATAATCAGTAGTTTTATTGCTACCATCCCAAGATATTTCAAAAATATTGCTGTACTTATATAGACTTTTCTTTCTCCAAACCCTATTTCTGCTGGCCTAAGCTACTGGTCCAGCATTACATGCAACTCATCGTGCTCAATGATTAAATTTTATCGGTGTACATGGATACGAGTGCATCTCAACAGAAAGTGTCTCGATCTTAGCGGTATATGAACCATATTAATAAAAGGACACAGTTCAAAAAACAAATATACCAGCATACTGTAAATATTTACGGGTAACCAACGGAATACGCCTGGTAAAATTACACGAGACCTACAGGGCAAGGTAAATATTCTCTGTAAAAATACGAACTCATTTATAAATGGCAGTTGAGAGTAAACTTAGCTTTCTGGTCTTATTGTTTTTGAACCTGAAGCACATGGCTACACACATTTGTCGTTCTGCCCTCTTACTTGACTCTGTGGGCAAATAACGAGGGAGAACAAATGTAAAAATAAAAGCTGTACTCAGTTAAATAAAAATCGCTGTCCCTAGGTTGGAGCTTAATGTATGCTAATAGGGGGGAGAAGTTGGGGGTAAATTGGTACCTAAGGAAACTATCAAATAAAGCCATAAGACTTTTATTAAATATATTCAACTACATTCTTATTCGTCCGTCATTTATTATCTTCTTTATTCACTTTTATTAATCTCAGCCACGTTTCTTAACTTTGTATTTTTTAAAATTGTCTTTGCAACCATCATTATTTCCTATATAAAACTAGTAAATCGTATACTTATATAAGAGACAAAAACAACAAATTGTCATTCTCTCCTTGCACTACTACTCCTGTAATATTAATAAAACTATAAAGTAGTACAAGGGCCAAAATAATGGTTTAAGAAATGATGAAATTGAAAACAAATGAAGGCAAAATACATGTATGCTCATAATATAAATTACAATTAGTAAATAATATATGCGTATGACGGCAAGTTAAATACTGCTTACTGAGTTCTAGATGGAGTTACCGGTATTGTCTTACTTAAATTAATATAATAGGCCATCAGAAATAATTATTTGAGGTCGATTTTCGAGAAGTTTTTCTCCATCAGATTTTATTGGATAGAATGATAAATTTAGATGTAAATAACAAAAAAATCATAGTGCGTTTGCACAGTTTTGGCTGGAAGAAATATGCACTTTTATGCAAAAAAGTGCATTTGTTGCTTTTTTCGGAGTTTTCGATTGCACCGTCTAGCTGATACCAGCAGCTTCTTAGTTGATCTAGGGGTAGATCCTCAAAGAAACCGGTTACAACCCACTTGCAAAACACTTATAACAGCATTAGTCTTAAGAGACTAACTAAAGGACTTAATGCGTCTAATTTAAACAAAGAAGCATCTAAAATCTCTAAAATTCATTACTCTACCCCATGCAATAGAGTAGTCTAGTAGCTTCTGATATTTTTTTATTCTGACACAAACGTATATTATTAATCTTTTTGGCTGAAATATGTTTCTGTTTTTATAACAATATTTGAAATATTATTTTCCATTAGTTGTTTCTTCAATAAAACTGTAAAAACTCCTTTAGTAAACAGTGAAGTTTAAGAATAGGAAACCTTTTTGAAAGTTCACCTAAAAATTGACGTAGATGTATGTAACATATGAATTAACGTTTATAGGTGTCAATTCAGTAAAAAACAGAAATGCGATGAAAAAACAAAAACAAAAATGACCAGTATTTTTGCTATCTTAACATTTTTTAGAAATAAATCAACTGGAACCGAGAACCCGAGAAAACATCCTGGAATTATCATTCTCATGGTTAGTCCAGGTTTTTAAAGGTGCCTACTCAATATAATCAAAGGTATTTTGATTATCGCATTAGAACATCGTCAGTTCTTTATATCATTGCTTGAAACAAAAAATATTAAAATCATTTTCTAATATCATGAGTAGCTGTACCTTTTATAACTAAAAATAATCAAAACAGTTGATAATTCCGCACTCTTGCGTCAACGATATAAATCCACCAACATAAACTATATTGAAAGCATGAAAGCCCATTGAAATATGACACTGGCTAATTATCGGGTTTACAATAACCGAAGGGGATATCATAGCCATTTGAAATGCTAGAAGTGATGGAGCACTGGTATTAATTGCCGACAGAAACTCTGAGTAAATGTGATATGGCAGACGTACGAGCATCACTCCTATATTTAGTATGTTCGATATACATATGCCTTTGAATATTAGAAAATAAAATTTGGCACTAGCAATAATTTATTACTCGCCGGTATTAACAAACATAAACTAGAAATTGAGGTTTTTATATGCATGATTTATGAGCGTCGCGGCGGTGGGTGTAATGGGGAATTCCTCAATATATCATGCATCTTATTGACACTGTATTCGATACGACGCGACGACACGAAAATAATTACCGTAGAAATGGAGGAAATGTGAACATCTTTTAGGACGGCATTGTCACATCAGTTTTACCACTACTGATACCTTCTAGGAAGCTCAATGTTCGACATGCTAACACCCTTTCATCTAATACTTTTCAACAGAATATCTCTCTGATAAAAACGCGGTCAGTTTTCACAACAATTAATCATTACACGCGACAAGGCATGCGCGCCTCGCTAGCCGTGTTAGCAGCATTAGAAGTTGTTAAAATAAATTTCAGTAAGTTCTTCTTAATCATAAAATCCTTGCGGTTGTAGTATATATCACACTACAAGTATCGCTAATCATATTAATCATAATCATATCAGAGAAGAATAAACGTGCATGATTTATTCCCTTAAAAGAAAAAAAATCTTCGGTCCGTGCTCGGGCGCCAAATAGGCAGCTTTTTTCTCGTAGACGATTAAAAAGTAATGCCGGAGACATGTCCTTACCAGTAGATCATTGCTATTTCAATTTTATATGAAATATTGTACTTGTAATGTAAAGTTATTAATTGCGCTGTGTGCTTTAAAAGACAAGAAAATTTAAACGAGAATTTTTTTTTATCAATAACGTGGTATAATATAATGCTGTGTTACTAAACCACTAACATAGGTCACTGTTAATATTTTGTTAGAATTGTTAATACTCGTGATATAAATAATGTGATGTTGTATAATTACTTATGTCTGACTGTTTCCCTGTGAAATGGTGTAAAAAAATATCACCATAGACGTACTCGTAGCAGCCAGTTACAACTGCAACTTTCAAACGAGAAACATACAGTCCCTGTTCGGGCGCCAAACATTTAAATCATGTACAAAATTGTTCTACAGGTGGATAATACCACGACAGAAGATGAGGTTATGAATACAACTCTACTACTAATACTAATGTTCTTAACAGCTACAATGTACATATATTGAGATAAACGAAAATCTAGAGCCTAAATAAGGAGTTCAATACAGTAAAAATACTAAATTATATATTTACATTAAATTAGTGATAAATATATATCGTATCCACTATAGTAACATTGCACACATGCGCGTATCGCTAGATATAGCATGTAGTATACACAAAGCCAACCGACTACGCATATGATTGGTCAGAAATTCCTTTATATCTAAGTTATTTATCGGCGCAAAATTCTATATTTAGCATGATTGCAATAGACAAATCGCAGCAAAATTTATATAATATCAAACATAGATAAACTAGGTCTATATTAAAAGATTAATGCGAAAGCATCGGTATAGAAAAGGGGTTCGAGACTATAGGCGCAGACTACAATGGAGGAATGACGCTTATTTGAAATTCATAAATTAGTTAACAAAAGGTGAATGTGATGTTTATTTAACTTATAATTAAATCAACAAATCAAACATATTTCCAATTATAGAGTTTAAACGTAAAGCTAAATAAATATAAAAATAGGCATGCATCTGATTGGACAGATTCTACAATAACAATAAAGCCAAAAGCTCGTATCCAAGGAAGTGCAACTGTTTTATATGGAACATATCCGTGGTTATGAATAATAATGCAGGAGAGTTCAGCTATAGCGTTCAAAGTAGAAACAGCTCCGCTAATGATACATTTATAATATTGTAGCATAATTGTAAAAACGTAAAGAAAATTGACTAAATAGTGAGATATAAGTGAAATCCCAAAGGGAAACGCTGTAAAAGTAAAATTAACAGTGGTATTAAGTGTTTTTCGTCGAAATTATGACATTATAAGAGTAGCGTCTCCAGGCAACGTTCCTAGGATATAGACGAGTGTGGCAAGTAGTCCAAGGAGAGAAAGTAAAGGCGAACGAAGAATAAATTAAACAGGCAGTATGTGGAGATTCTGATGATTCACAGTTTAGAAGGTGCCTAAGTTCGTAGAATTTCTTGACTGCTCTTCCCTATGTTACTAATCGAACAGTCTAGTAACCTTAAAAGTTTATTAAAACTGTCATTTTTGCCCATGTCACTTATGTCACAAAATAAAATCATCTTTTATAAAAGGCCCAAAAAGGGACCGAAACGTTAAGATTTTATAAATAACCGTTTTATTTGCTACCATCCCACGTTAAAATACTCTAGAATATATTTATACAGTACAGAACAAAACATGGAATTATAATTATTATTTCCTGAACATTTCCGATAATATATTTAAAACTAATAATAATTGACAAATAAATTAATATTTATTATATCTTCTTTTCAGGTAAGCTGCCCTCGCATGTCTATCAGCAACTCCAATGGTAAGATAATTCACCCCTCGAATACTGACCCCACTAAACATCAAAGTACATCTATATAATTCAACAATTCTCATATCTGCGAAATGGGAAATGCCCCAATAATGCACAAGAGGCACACTAATTGATCCAATTCAGAGCGTTCGGCGATTGTGATGGCTCACTGAAAACTATTTGACGCTCATTTCCAAGGCAATAGGGAACATGACTAAAATTTTAAATATAGAAATAACACTAAGAAACTTAGCGTAACGTTGCAATAAAACGTGTACTTCACAAAAATACAAGATTTATAATTCCGCGCGATCAGTATGAAGGATCTAAACAGCGATAAAATTGGGGCGGCCCGAAACGACCTGTGACGTCACAAACTACAATATTCGATAGACATTGCGCCGGAAAGCGTCCGAATGAACTATGAAATCAAGCGGTCGACTGCTGGTATCTTCCGAGACTTTGAACCTGTTTCAAACGGTTAGCTCGCGCGCGAGTCTTTAATAATTTATAACAAAATTTATTATACTGAATTAAGGCGTCATATTTTGCATATCTTATTTTTCACTATGGTATTATTATGCAATAAATAATGTCAATGTTCCCTATTAAGGATAATCGAGAATACGACAAGTGACAGGCGATCGAGTAAATAGTATTAATTTTATTCATTGTCTCTAACTAAATTAATAATTCCACGAGTTTGATTTCCAATTACCTCGAGAGTGTCGCGACATTAGATCTTTGGGGATCTATCGGATGCGTAGTTATTTTAGATAAACTCATCAACCACAAAATTGTTTCATCAAAATATCAATTACTCAAGGGTAACCTTAATCGGGCGTAGTTATTCTAAGAACTTTGATTTCACCTATTACCAAGCAGTGATTTTTAATTAATATTAATACTTACCAATTTTATAATCATCAAACTCAATTTATTTTCGTAGAAATTGCAGGAATTACCCTTATAATTTATAATTTGATTGTGGTTTATAATTTTATTTGTTGATAGCTTGTATATAAAGTAAATATGGACCCAAAAATTTATCGCTTGGGATATGGAAACAATTATTTCTAGGATTTAGTGATATATTGCTATCATTTCTTGCCTTACATTTAGGTTTATATCTGCTAAATTTGCAGCCTTATCTGGAGTTCCGTAGGGATCTACTTTAGGACCGTTACTCTTCATATTTTTTTTAATCACCTGTCTAATGCTTTTACCGTTACGCCATGCTGATGATTAACGTTATTTGCAAAAATAAATAGTTTTCAAGATGTCTGCTTTGCAAAACCTTAATTATTTGCTTGAATGGTTGAACCAAATTGTAGTCAATGTAACGCAATGCAGAACGATCACGTTTCTAAAAAAATTACTTATTATCTTGTTTCTTTGCTCTGATGAACTGCTGAGATGTATTTAGACTTGGGTGTTACATTAGACAATGAACTGTTGCTTGATAAATAACATTAAATCATCGGCTTTACGGACGTAAAGCCGATCCTAACGGACGTTAGGATTTATAATTATTAGATCATGTAGAAACTGTAATAACATGGTTCTAACTAACTGAAAATTTGTTTTTTTGCTTACGTGAGTCCTAAAATTTTTTACGGCTGCGTCGTCTGGGCCCCAGACCATCTACTTCGTATTAATATTTTTCAACCCATTTACATATTATGTATTAAAGTGCCCATTTACATTATATTTAAAAAATGGTACCTGTCTTCAGCAACACTCAGTAAATCGATTTGGTTATCCGAAATTAATTTCCATTATCTTCAATTTCGTGGAATTATTTTTAGTTTAGCTATCCTGAGCTGCTTGCTCAAATTAATTTTCGAGTTCCCGGTTCGCATTCCAAGAATCACTAATATTTATTGCGAGACTCGAACTCTTTCAATACTTGCAGTGGTCCCACTGAAATGCCTACCTGCAGGTTTCTTCTTCAGAGCCGATCGTGTGGTTCCAAATTGACGAACTCATTTTAAAATTGTGTTTCTATAGGGAGGATTGAAATTAAATCTTGTGCGAAACTGGCGGTGAGTAACGACAACAAACTCGCTATTTTTAGAGCAATTTTCAACAATAAAATGTTATGCTTTGGTACACCCTGTATTTTTCTTTAATAAACAAAGAGAGTAAAAAATAAATAAATAAATGCCTAGGTACATAAATAAATAACTAAATAATAATTTGTAATGTGTAAGGAAGTGGAAATATTTTTCCACTCGCTACGTAGATTTTACCGTTACAATTAATTTTATTACTTCATTTATTAAGCCAGGCACTAAATATATTTTCGCATTTATACGTTAATATTGGCCGTATGAGCTCGTTTCTTTTTCGTGTAACAGTGTTATTTTATATCCAATTCAGTTCTGCTTACATCCATTTTCTGGGAAATCTGGCGTTCAAAATGCGATTTCCAATACCAAGAAAACCAGCCCCAGGCAGGCTAGATATCATCGAATGCGCGCCGCGCCGGAGCAAAATCGACCACACGCGATAACGCTTCGGAAATTCGTGGTGAGGGAGTCGGTCCCCACCGAGCCGAAAATGTATTAAAACCAGAGCTCCTACACTGAAACAGGCAGTCTGTGCCCAAGACTCCTAGCAGACAGGAGCCCCAACAGCATCAACTCCGCCTACCTGACCAGCCGTTCCACCAGTGATCCGAGCCGAGAAGTAAGCCATATACATGCAGTACAGGACTCAGGAAGTACGACATCCAGAAGCCATACCAGACTGGAGTGAGCACGCGATTTCCTTCGGGCAACAATCGGTCGTGAGGCATTCTTGTTGGTAGATGTAGATATCGGTCGAAAGGCCTTCTGGTCAGCGTTCCAAGTTGACATTGGTCGAAAAGCCTTCCTGTCAACGTCCTAAGTTATCATCGGTCGAAAGGCCTTCTTGTCAACGTTCCAGGTGGACATCGGTCGCAATGCCTTCTTGCCAACGTTCCAAGTTGACATTGGTCGAAAGGCCTTCCTGTCAACGTCCTAAGTTAGCATCGGTCGAAAGGCCTTCTTGTCAACGTTCCAGGTGGGCATCGCTCGCAATGCCTTCTTGCGCCATATATGCTTCTATACACGCCGACATTCGTAGGCTTACATTTTCAGTCTAGTAATACTCACTCGCTCACTTTACCTGGTGTAAGTTCATTCATTTAAATTGCCGTTGCCGATTAAAACCTGAGTTCTCGAATATTCGATCATTTTGTTTATCCGCATGCATTTATCTTATACTGTTGCCCTTCAACTGTAACCGTAACCAACCACCTCTCTAATAATCGCTTATCGCTTAAGCTTTCGCTACAACCCCTCCCCCATTTTTACCACTGTGGTTATTCATTATCATCCCTAAACCGGCTGATTATCGTTCCCCGCCATAGTACTTTCACGTGCCACGATTTCCTCGCGCTACGCTAACTCCACCAGATATTTCCGCTTAATCATAAACCAAGTATGACGTAGGCAGACTGAGTTACCTGTAGATAGTATGTGTAGATTGTTTGTTAGACAAAGGTAGAATTAGAAATAGATGTTCTGAAGAATAACTGACAATAAACTTGTTGCAACCATATACCTGTGTATTCCTTTAGATAAGGTTTATATATAAATCACGTGATCGCTGGAATTGTGATTTATATATTTTATTGTGAATTGACCGTGGCTCTTACAGAACTGCCTATAAGGAAAAATGGTATGTCTGCACTATAAACAGACAGTGGCGCTCGAATGAAAACTTGAGTAATACAGCTATTAACCTAGCAGGTCCATGCTATTTTCAAACAATTGAAATACAGAAGGATGAGAAGCAGAGGAAAATCTCGTATAGGTTTACGATATTTTGTTACAATTTCTGGTATTAAGTGTTAATAGATTGTTATCGGATACCGTCTGTCTACTTAGCAGACGTGTTTCATAATTTAAAAAAATGTTTACATTCACGCTGAATTAATATCAATGTTCACAGAAAATTAAATTGGGCTACCCTTATTAAACAATCTTAATACGGCTAATTAGGCTACGCTGATAATAATTAACCTCATTTTAAAAGAGTATTACCTAAACGCACTATAGCGTAATTTTAGCCAGTATCGTGCCTATGTATGGTCATTGTGTAATTAAAAGACCCGAATCATAATATCCCTCTAATAAACTGTTCTTTCACCGCAAGTCTGATTTGAGAAACCTTGCGAAATATACTCTCTGAGACGTCGAGGTCTGCTTATTATTTTCGTTTAATTTAGTCCTTGTATATTCGTCGAGCTGTTTTAATTAGTTAGAAACTAATTATAATAAATTTAATAAATTTCCGAGATAAACTAATGTACAGAAACACTTATCCATCTTAAATGTGAGCCGCTGGAATCTTAATGGATAAGGGATAGGGGATTGTTAAAATATAATCCATTTATTTCGAGATAAAATACACAATTTCAAAGGAAAGTCATATTTAAGTTATATAGATTGATAATGTATATCTTGTGCCGCCTAATAAAAAATATCTCTAGACCTATCTCCTAAGACCTATCTCCCATTATTTTCCAAATAATATGGAGTATGGCCGGTTGTCTCATGGATTGACGGTCCTGTGGATTTGATGCTGGATGACAGCATTAACAGCAACCTTGGTTGACTGCCAATGTTAGAAATGCTGTTATATGCCCATGTATTATTATTTGGATGTATTATTTTTGGATTCCACATATAATATGAGTAAATAAATTATCAACACACTTGGCATTTAATTATATACTATTTGATTTTCTTTCAAAATGAACATTCCTGTTTCATTAAATTGTCCTCCGAATACAACTCGTGCGCTCAGTTCTGCTTCAATATATGCCATACATTCATTACTGTCGATGCAGCTGTTTTTGGAAAATAATTACTCCGTACCCATAATGCTTTCGACACAGCAGCAACTCGTATTCTGAATGACAAATATTGTCGTTCAAACGCAGAGAGCTTGTTGTATTATATTTGACAATAATACGTTAGTCTTCTAACAGTTCCAACTGGTCTCAAGCTGGCTTCTAATTATTGCAGAAACGTATGTCCTAATCAATTATTGTTTTCCTACAAAAATAAAAGTTTCTTGTGGCCCAGCAGCTTCGCCTGCGTGAATATCGATTCTGTCACGAAGTTTCGATATCCACATCGTAGCCGGCTGATGCTCTCGCTTTACAACTTATGTATATGAAAGTCCTAAATTTTTATGAGAGCCATGCCCTACTCTACCAAAAGCCAGATCATATGTGTTCCATATGCTCTAACTTGGAAATACATTCCGAGGGTATTCGCAAAATAAGATTTGAGGATAGAAGTTGTGGCCTATTATATATTCTTCTTTACTTAAGGACCTCTTGTAGACCATATTGGTGGTTCTCCTCTTCCTTGTTAGTATCTATAGTAGCATTGGTATCCAATCACCAAAAACCTGGTGATTGGATAAGCTCACGCGATAGCAGCCAACGTATAGCTGCCAATATAACAAGCAAGCGGTTGTCCTTGGAGACAATCAGCCCTATTCTGGAACTTTTCACAAATCGTATAGAAATGGAGAGTTCGAATCGGAATTATGACAAATCGTAATTATGACAAATGGAAATTATGACAAATCGAAATGTTGCATATCTAGCTCGTCAGTCCATAATTCTCATCACAGACCAGCTCTAGATATGAAACTCAATGGTAAATTTCAGTCCATTGATCTATGATGGACACGTAAAATACAGCCAGGTGGCGGTTCGGCGCGGAAGCCCGGGAATTTTTTGAAATTAACGCCAGATTTAAATGCAGCTGGTTGCTTCGCCTTCATAATTAGTACTCGTATTGTCTAACCATGGTTTCTGCAAAAACTATGTTTGGTGGACAACCATTATCGACCAAGTTATCCATCTACATATACATTTAAATTTAGTAATGAGATCTTGCGTCAAAAGTCCGTTTATTTAAATCTGGTATAATAATTGTTATTATCCTGCCTTTATCACGATTTATATTCGTGAGTCAGTCCCAATTGAACCGGAGACCGGAAGAAGATGCAATTAACTGCCAGCAGTTCTAATAAAAAGATTGATATGAATGCAATCACAGGCAAATCCCGGTTAAACGAATAATCAATAGTACAGTCTGGCATAAGGAAGGAAGCGGTTTGATTTGGTTTCTAATTGGGGAGGAAAGACAATAACGAACGAACTAGTTCGCTTCGTTTCTTTCTAGTTCCGTTCATATTTCATCACACGTAATATGCTATATTTAAATGACCAAGCGTATAAGTGGAGTTTTTCAATTCCAACGTCAAAGGCTTAAAATAGTTGACCTGATTTATTGATTAGGCCTTCAGAGTGGCCATCGTATAGCTACGCGATGGTCTTATGTACGATGGTGTTACGTACAGTACCTAAATGCATTTTGCCTAAATGATTTTAGGATCTAAATCTATTTTTAACTTAATATTTAGGTACGGTTTTTGGCATTACGGCCGTTTTATAGTGCAACTACATCTTCTGGACGTACATAAAGACATCAATTAAACGTCATTGGATACTTCAATTGATACCAAATAATTTTGAATAGTACTCAGCGGCAAATTGTCCAAAAAGTCACCAACAGTGTTGTTCTTGAATATGTCTAGACGTTTTTGAGAAATTAAATTATATTATATGTGATAAAATAAAACATATATAATAAAATTGGTTATTCATTAGTAAACAAAATACATAAAATACAAACTAAATATATACATGTTGATAGCCTTTTTACAAAATGTGGATCTTTGTGGCCCAAAAATAATTGAAGATTCTCTCACGAAAATATTCTGTTTTTCTACACCCCAGCCGAATGCTGCTCTCTGATTGGCTCAAAAATGTGAAGGGGTAAAAATTACCCAAAATATGCAAGATTTACTCTTTATGGAGATTTACGTGGGGTTCAAGGTCCCATATGAACACTATATCTAACCTCACACTCTGTAAAATATCTGTATTATATATAAGATTAATTTAAAATATTTCTAGCCTACCTTCTGAAATTTTACTAGCCGAATCACTGTCAGGTGAAAAATCGTTTTCTGTAAGGTCCTCATCCGTATTATGCTTAGTTATATTATTCACTTTAGGCTGAATATAGGATGTTGTTCCTAATTCGCTAAGTGTCTTATCAAGCTAATCAGAGGTATTTCAAAGGAATCAGTCAAAGGTGCTCATTGGCCTAATACTGTTTGGAGAAACCTGGAGGCCCTGAAGGAGCACCTATGCAAATTTAACTATAAACTAAACACATTCATAATAATTATGATTTAAACTAATTACCACATTTATCACATTTTCTTTCTCTTTCACTGTTAAATTTTAAATTGTTCAGTGATCCAAGGTCAAGTCTGATTAATTAGATCACCACTGCTTGGCAACTACTGAAACTTCTGGTTAGGAATTTTCTCTGCACATATTGTCGATTATATCGTTTAGTATCTATTATTCAGTTGACATATGATGTTATTGACATAATATGATATATATGAGGATATAATATGGTATATAGGAGGTTATATATACCCTTTTATATATTATATACAGCTATGTTGGCGTGTGTGTGCATCAATTTACGCGTTACGTTTGTCGTTTTTGGTCCATTTCTAGGAGCATCAGCATGCGAGGTATGTTGATGTAATAAACGACACGTCTCATAGAGTACAATATAATGTTGGCCATGTTAAGCACTAACGCATGTTATTCTTTTAAGATATGGATCTCGGAAAAAGTGATTCCAAATCTTGGAAATCTCTGAATAATGCGTCCTACCATAGTTGTAAGAGCTGATTCCTAGTGCATCCTGGAATAAAACAAGACTAAAAGAATGGCTTTCTTGTAAAGGCACAATATTTTTGAAAGATGATCTGAACATTGAACTTTTAAATTTATGCCACCAGCACAAACAGACCCCCAGATATGCCATAGACGAACTTCTAAAAATCATAGTGAACAAGTATTGAGATTACCACCTTACCATTCCCAATATAATCCAATAAAATTAGTGTCGGTTATTTGTAAAATTATTATGCTCGACATATTGATGAGGTTGGTTACGGAGACAAACAAGTTTTAGAGACGTGGCAAAAGGATCAAATTACTCCTCTTCCGTTAATACTCCGTTAGTTATTAATTTAATGCTCATTGAATATTGATGCTCAGGCCAACTTTTTGATCAGTGTTCTGATACCGTTATTGCCGCGACCATGCTTGGTAATATGTATCATTTTGATTGTGAAGACTCTCACGTGTGGATATTGACTAGCACTGGAAATAAGTTGAGATACGTTGATGTACAATGACGTACAATTAGGATCGTCCTTGTGTCGAAGCTTACCAGATTTCCATGCGATCAATGGATGTGATTACCACCCTGCTTTTTTAGAGAGCAAAACAAAATTGAAAAAAAAAGAGAAGCGTTTATTAGATTCGGAAACATAGAGTTATTTAATAATATAGACGCAGAGCAAGATGTATTCAATCCAATTTTAAAATTTATTTATGCTATTTACAACGCGGCCGGAATTATCGATAGAGATGCAGCCAGGCTTCAATTGTTCAACAATACATACACTGACGCGAGATTTGACGCAAGCAGATTACCACCGTGCAAAACTGAGCTTCTGCAACAGTTACGGCCAGAATATTGCATCGCTAGCCTCTAGAATAATGCTAAGTATTTTCAGTATTTTACTTTTACTAATTATTTTATTTGTTTTTACGGAGAAAGAAACTATGGAAGTTGACAATGATGGTAATGATTTTGATATTCAATACTAATATTGGCTGGATGATGAGATATCGGATTTCCATAAAATACTTATTGTGAATAATAATTAATATTTTCATTAATTTTCATCATAATAATAAGAAAATTATATACTTTAGATCTGTCAGATGTTCAAGGCAAAAATTTTTATTGACAGAATATTGATCTCGCGTTTCTATTGGTTATAAATTTGTATCTTAATGGAAATTTGTATCTTAATGAATCTCATTAAATTATAGGTAGGGAATATCTGATAAACGAATTAAAATTAGGGAGTAGAAAAAATATTACTCAACTGAAAATAATTTTATTTCATGCAAAGTTTAATGAGTTTAATCTCTGGCTTAATGTATTCATCGATTACTTGACTGAGAGCCGTTTATTTCTTAGTGCTTTTCTACAATTGTACAATGAATTTGAAATATTCACTACCTCTCGTGGTAACTAACTGGATTATATTGAGAAGATGAATTGTGTGCTAAATAGTTTTCATAAACACAAGCATTTAACAATTTATCAAAACCCGAGTTGGAAATGTAAGAGCGAAACAAATTAGCTGAAACAAGCATGATGTATGACTTCCTCGAAAGCCCGTCATGGATTTCGCTTATTATAAAGATTATTATATTTCTCATAAGCAAAGCAGACCTCGTTCTTTTCATTCACCACCGAACGTATTAAATTTGATTAATATTCATTTAGCGTGTTATATTAAGGTTGAGACTGTATATCATAACCAGGCTATAGATTGTCTCTCGACTCTGTAATGGTAGGTGCACTATTTTTACAAATCCTTAGAGATATTCCCCAGCACAGATATCACTAAGCTCGCCATAGAGTAAACAACAATACTTTCTGTCGGGGGAGAATAAAAAAGGTCACAATGTAAGGAAAATACAGATTAATAGAAACAGAATAGGCCAAGTGAAATTGGTTTTAGGTAAAGGTCAGGAAGCTTTGGCCGAGTGACACTCTTTGTCAAGACGAACAGCCGTTTTATTTTTAGACGGTGTTTACAATTTTTCGGCTAAAAGTATACATTTTCACGGCAAACGAGCTGTTTATTTCTTTAGAGAAAGATAACAAAATACCTCGCTTCTATGTTCATGCAAGCCTGCATGAATATTATTTATGAAAAAATGAAATTTCGAATTCGTTCATTGACTGTCAAATGCTATAAATAATCCATTCTGAGAAAATTTACAATCTGATTCAACTGTTCCATATAGGAAAATGGTTGTTTGTGCAATGAGAGTTGATATCTCTATCGAACAAGGATGAAGTTAATTGCAATAACAATTGAGAAGATAAGATATACACCCATAGGGGAAGAATGTGTACCTACCAAAATTTTGGGTGTACCATGAACATAGATATTATTATTATTTTGCCATTTTTAGTTCCAATTATTATTTTTTAATTTCCTATTTTTTAATTAAGTATTTTATCTCCTAATCCTTGATCTCGTAAAATATAAAAAACAAATTGAAAAAAATTAAGAAATGAAATAAAAAGTAACTCATAGTTGTGCTTCTCACGAACAAGTTAAATACCTGTAGAATCCTCTCTGGAAACTGTTGATATCTAATGATATCTAATGTTGATGGTAATTGTTCACCTTAGAACCATTTGACTGTCAAGTGCCCGTCTTCTTCTTTCCATCCGTATTTAATTGGCGAAAGGAGAGATGGACTTGTTTTCAAACAGAGCCTATTTCAACGTCGATACACAGCAAGAAATAAGTCATTTAAATCGACGTAATTTCCGTACGGAAATCTATATTCTAACTACTAGGGTTCAGCTGTAGTACATACACACGTATATATAATAGTTAAAAGAAAAAAATATGTAGGTACCTTGCAGTTTCTGAAGCACTCACTAATAAACCGAATTTAGAAAATATAACCGCTAAGTTATCAAACTATGCGAACAAAGGCAAACGAAAAGGCTAAGAGATCACTTGCTGGCCTCGTGTGGCTTATTTATAAGTTTCACCCTACCATTTCGGCTCGCGGCGGAATACACGTGGTTTCAGTATCGTAGGACATGGTATAGGTATCTCGCGGTTTATTTTAAATATTTGAAATAGGGTACTATTAATCAAAATATTTGCTATATAACGAAACGGAATTTATTTACGTTACAATGTATACATTAAGCTTCACGATTACTAATGCTACTTCATATTGAACTTTTATTATCAACTCCCGCACCCGCCCACTATCAAACCCGATGCGATCCGCGTGCCTGACGCCAGTTTTACTTTGTACCATACCTAAGCTCATGACTAAACTATATTTCACGATTCCTAATGCTACTATTCAAAAATTTGGCTGCCTCCCGGAATATTATAATTATCGCTATATTTTACTATTTTTGACATTGAAACTTTTAGATAGATGGGCGTAATTTCAGGAGCAAATAATCTTATTTAATCATTTAATTCACCCTTTGTAGGTACCCAATGCAATGATCAAAATATTTTGTTGTTTTATTAAAGTATGTTTGTGTAAATATGTTTTTAACTTCTTCCTATACGAACCTTAAAAGTGGCATTCCACTTAGTGAGTAATTTAATTTTATTCACATAATGGGCCTTGGAAAATAACAAGCTCGCATAGAACAAGCATCAATTCCCAGTCGCCCAGGAGCAAGCCATACTGGAAACGGTATGAAGTAAAATAATTAAATTACTGCTACAACAGAAATAAAAATAAAATTGTAGAACAAATTGGGGTTAGCGATTAAGTATTCATCAAACAAGCAATAAAATAATACAGAACAAAGCGGAAATTAACTTGAACAGTTGCATAACTGAGTTGCAGTTTGTATTAGCAGGCAATCAGCAAGCCCACGCAACTGGAAAGTTTTAAAACATCTGTTAAATTACTATTTTAGCTTTATCATGGAATTATCAGGAAGTGTTCGTACAAAACTACAGTCCTTTATAAAGCAAACATTTTACTTGCATAATGCAGTATCAAATTTTAATTAGTATTCAATAATACTATCATCAGCAGCAAAAATGTATAAATAATTCAATTAATGGAGGAAAAATCGATCGATTAAATCGTGTAGATTTGAATTTTTGTATTGTGGTAGGCAGGATGAAACAATCTGCAATAAAGTACCATTTGATGGGTGTCGTGGGGGTAGTCTATTTCAAAGTAGTACTTTTTCCAGATTTTTGCAATTATCTCGAAAAGTATCATGTAAAAAATTTCTCTATGTATTCCTCAAAAAAATTATCCCATTCATTTTATCGTATGATCAATGGTTCAAAAGATTCTTTTTAAATTTATAATAGAGCACTAAAATTGATTAATATGATCGACCACCAGCTAATGTATTTTAACCTAAGAAAATAAACCAAATTATTATTATTATAAGTCCGTCCAGCGTGATGTCCCTTAGTTTTCATAAACCATGCAGCCAGCCACTAAGATCCTTATAATATCGTCTCCTATGAAAACCTAACACGAAAGCAAAGTGCAAATGATAATATCTAACATTTAAAAAATTACGAGACGGAAAAGGCAGGGCATTTTTTAAAAGTGACACGCAAAGGGTCCTCGGATAGTGGCGTAATCAAATATAGGGAAAAACAAAAGGGCAACGAAATTAACCTATAACTTAATTTTGGTTTCTTCTAGAAATTTAATAATGTAGTCATATATCTTTCTTGATTCGGTTGACAAAAGGTAAAGTAGATTAAAAGGGCCGGGGGTTTGGCAGTTTTGCATAACATTTTGTACCAATTTGATCGAGGCATCCTTGAATTTTATACAGCCAAAGAATATGTGGTCAAGGTAGTTAGACGTTACAATGTTCGCAAACATCGGTTATATAAACTCCTATTTTAAATAAATGAGCTGGATAACCATCGTGCCCACATTTTAGACGTATTAACGTTGTAATGTATTTCTTTGGTGAGGTATATTCGTCGTGCCAAAGCTTACGTGGGATGTTTGGGTGAATCAATGTATATCTTGTGGGATTTGTAAAACAAAATTCATAAATAGGTCACTAGTTTTTTAATTTGAAATTTAATAGGTTAAGTACATCATTTAGGGGAAGCTTTTCATTCCAGAGATAACCTGTGATGACGCTTTCCTTTGCTAGAAGGTCGACCTGTTGGTTCGCTTTCACCCAGACAAAGTTAACGTCCCTGCCTGCTGATTTGATTTCATTATATTAATTTTTTTATTTTATAAAGGTAAGGGTTTATAAAGGGTATAAGGGTTTATCAAGGTAAGGATTTTTAGGCCAAGTGATCCATGTTTTTTATTTCTTTAAGAACAGCAAGAGAGTTGGATAGAATTACTGAGGTAGTCGAAATGGTTATCTTAATATATTTTAGGGCTTGGTAGATTGAGATGACAACTGCAGTAAAGATGGAGGCAAGAGAGTTTACCTTCAATTTGGACTCGATTGATTTTTAATCTGTCGCATTTTCACTCTTGCACTATGCTCTGCTTTTTATCACAAAACCTTACACAAGTTCGAATGGTTTATTTAGTCCTCTCGAGTCTTCGGAGAAGATGTTGATTGTCCAACAACTGAATAGCCTCAATATTGGTATGCTGATGTAGTGTGACTTCATGTTTACCAGCAAATCTTTTTATTTCATCTCGAACCATAGGAATTCCAAAGTCTCTATGAAGATTACTATTGCGTATGTACCATGGAGCATATACCATTGTAGACCTTCTGAAATGTTTGAATACACTTGTTGTTGCTATCTTTGAAACAACGCCAGAGCTGAATACAATATAACCAAATGGGTTTTAAAATCTGATTATAGACTAGAATTTTATTATATACTGACAACTTGGAATTTATATCAAGAAACCAAGTAGTTCGGTTTATCTTTTAAACTAAACTCGCTTCGTCTCTTCTTTATATGGTCTTTCCATCGGAGCTTATTATAATTTAATCGATCTATTTGTATATTTTTGAGCTCTGTTGACTAGAGTTTAAACGTTTAAACCCAGTGGATATTTGATGAATATAAGATAAATAGTTAAACTGATACCTGAGTTTAATATATAATAATAATAAGTTTATAAAAGTTCGTGGATTTGGGCACGACCCCGTTTAAAGCGATAAGTCCTGCACCCACAGCAGATCCAGCGCAGTTTTGACTTTATCTCTCAAACGCTTTAACCCGGGATACCAAAAATAGCGGCAAAAATAAACCGAATTTATCTATTAAAATAAATAAAATTAATAAGAAGTATCTGTTTGTAATGTCAGCACAAGAATTAAAATCCATGAAAATGTGAACAAAATCCGATTCGGATAGGGAAGTATACATCCAATATAAACACTAATAAATAACTAGTTACTAACGTAAATACCCCATTCGAAAAATAAACTAAAGTAGAAGTGTCCAGCACCGCTCACGCCACCGTCGTCAGTCGCCGTACCGAAAGGCGCCTCCCACCGCTTCTCCCCGACTTGATATCACAAAGGCTTCCAGGGGACCAGAACGCGCGTCAAATTCGCGCCGACGAATCGCGGGTAACAGCTAATAAGTACATTTATAAAAATATTATATCAGGAATTTTATAAGGAAAAATTTGAGGTTCGTAGGGAGAACTGTGCTCGCGCATCCTGTGATTGCAAATTTTTTATTAATATTTAAATTATGAATTAGAATCGCATATTATTTAAGTATTTACGTTTTCTATTCATTTTTACAAGTCTCTTTTGTAAACTTTTAGTGGATGTAATTGCCCCGAGCGTAGACTTCAGCAATTGTTTTATTTGCTAAGGAAATAAAAGTCCCTGTCAACAATCCATTACGTCGGAAATGAGAATGTCGGCAAGATGATATTGTGTCATAATAATTTCTTTGCTTTTATAGACAGTTCTGATGTATACCAATAATTTACTCCCTATGAGTGCACGGTAAAATGGAGGACATCTATCTGCAGAGGTGTCTAGATTTCAAGCGAATCCATTGATGTCTATAAAAATACCTCAAAATGCGCAAATATCCCATTTTATCATTTTCCGTGTAGTGGGGGCAGATGCTTAGCTTTTCTCTCATTTTCTGATACTTCAGCCGTTCGTTTTTAATTTTGACATTGATGACTTCTTTTGGCTATAGTGCTTTCATTTGATATGCAACCTAATGGAATGCGGTGATCAGCGGTTTGTATTACATAGTGATATGATTTGCCGCTTCTGTAGTAATTGGTACGGGTTTTCTTTGTAAAATGCAGCACAATTTTTTGCTCTAGTTTGTATATCAAACGAAAACACGATTTGTTGGGCTCTTTATTTGATATTTTTTTATATTTTTTAATATTGTTTATTGTTTCTAGTTGCATCTTTTTGGAATGTTTTTTTCATTGTTGCAGTGTCTATTTTATTATCATTTTTGAGCAACTGTTTGGTTTGCAGGAAACCCATTACCCAGATACTGGTTTATATGATCGAGTTGTGCTCGCGAGAACTTTTAATCAGCCCATCATATATGTCGACCATCATATAAAATTTGCAGAAAATTTTGCCGAAAGCCATTTTCCAGGTCCCTGTTTATTCTAATCTATCGAATAAAATTCATAATCGTCACCATTACAGCAGGTTAACTTATCAAATCAACTAACTAATGAACAATGAACAAATAATGAAATGCTAGAATCTAGTAATCTCCTTAGTACGCAAGGTACAATAAGTTGCATAATAACTGCACAAAACATGGCCACGTGGTCTACAAACATTAATGAAGACCCGATAGCTCTGCCACAAACTATACTATTACATATTTATATAAATATCTTTAAAAACACCTATACCAATTGAAGGGTATAATCAAAGAAGGCGATATGTCAAAATTAGTAGTTTTGAGAAAAGCAGGATTTAAGGTTTACACTCTAAACTTAGACTCTAAAAATGCCAGAGGCTCTAAACTTTAGAGCCTCTGGCATTTTTTAATTTTAGAAATAAAAATACTAATAATTTGATTGTGAAAATATTAGAGCATTAACTTGGAAACAGTTGTGAGTAAAACTAAAAATCATTCTCAGAAATAAAAAAAAAACACTTAAGAAAAGTGTTGAATACTCAGCAGATTCAAATTTGCCTTCTTTGCCTTGCGTTTCTATAAATGTGGTAGTTGGGTAAAGTAGTTTTGATCATCTGAGCCACAAAACCTCTTCAGCACTTGGAGATTCTTCTATTTCAATTTACTTATGGGAAGATGGTCTAAAAAAAATTGGTAATAAAAGGATGCTTCATGTAAATTGTATGTTAATATTACCATCATTCAAATTCACCGTCTTCTAATTTATCTCCCATTTTAAATTTGGGGTTCGTAGCAGCAGTGGTTTCCCACGCACCAATTTAGCTGTCTCGATGAACTATCAGAACTGGGTGTTATTTGACTATTTTTAGTTCCTTTATTAGTCTGTGTCTGTACGGAATAGGAATTTATTTCTTGAAGTTCTAAACACTTCACACCATTCCTTGGGAAGTTTAATTTTGGTTCGTTGATTTATTAGTCCAAAATTTTTATCGCACTCGAGGTACGAGTGTCCTCTAATTGAGAAGGTAACTTTAACAAAATCCAGACTTTTCTCTACATGCACTACGTGCAAAAAATGAAACATTGTACATTCTCACCTCCACAAGTGTCACAAAATATCTCGAGTTGGCGAACTTCTGGGTTAAGGCAATTATATAAAAAGTGATGTAATAAGGAGCAATCGTCATGACTTTGTGACGCTTTGTGACATGGATTACAAAGGAATATATTGACAGTTCGGATGTTCGGAATCGGAAGATTTTCTGCAAAGTCGAAGCAAATTGCTTCGGTGGAAACACATTTTTGGCTACCAGCTCTTTTTCTTTTATAAAATTGTTGGGCCTTAAGTTTATGCAACTTGTTCTCATTAGTTAATCGTTGTATGTCTAGCTAGTTTGCGATACCCAAGAACGTCTGCGTTTGACGTATTTAGTTTTTCAGCTTCTAGACTTTTAATTTTAGCTAGTGTCAGATCTGGGGTTGCCAAAAGCTATATTAAATTCGGTTAAAAATATAGTCCTATATATATGGTTTCATATGATGCGTGGAGAGTAGGAAACTTTTCGCAATACATATTAATTTATTTTTAATATTCAGTTCCTCTGGCAGATATAATTTAACTGAATCATGCCAGCTATGAAGACTTTTGCGGCCTTTAAATGACTTAATGTGATTTCTGATCTCGCTTTGTGTTGCATTGGAGTGTGGGCGATTGCTGTGGTAAGCACTATCTACGATATTTTGGTGCTTCTCCAGTCATTTTCATGGATCTCTGCAGTACTTGTAACTTCTTTCGGCCTATTATTCCATGTAAAAATATAAATGCTTGTTTGCATATTTGTACTTCCTCGATTTTACCTTCCATGTATGAAATTGATACATGATACTGAAAAGAAGCATCGTGGAGGAGGGCACGTTGTTCGGGCTGTCTGGGTCTACGTTGTCTAACAGGAACCAACGTAATTAAACCATATAAATATATATTTTTGTTCGTCCACTGAATGCGGCATATTAAAACGTTGAGTAATTTATCTCCGGGAAAGTTGGTATACGCTCCTGGTATACGCTCAAAACACTTAAACCTCTTACACCTACAACAGTCTTCGCCTATACAGCGACTTCTCAAATTTATCAGTTTATTAACATCGCTCAGTTTGCCATACTTCTTTTTTTCTTAGTAGCACTATTTTTTGGAAGCGGCTCGCGGTTATCTATATCTTCTATTAACTCCATTATACTTTGTTTGTTAACCATTTTAGCATAATATAATCTTTCCAGTTTAATCAATTTGTCGTAATTTTATACCCCCCAAAGCGCCTTAATCATAAAACGTCAAATGCTCAACTACCTGACTGACATCGCTAATGCTTTTCTTTAACGGCGGGGAGGGGGACCTGCTGGTATTTTCTAAGGAATGTTCGGCATCCCCATCCCCGTGTAATTCCATTGTCACCATCTCGCAACCTATCCCCTTATATTGAGAAAACAATTACTTATGCTCGTCTCTTCAAATCCATCAATCAAACACTAACAAGTAGATTTTTGTTATGGAAAAATAAATCCCACGCTGTCGCGGAAAACACATTAACTTGACGCGTCGGATAACACATCCATTCCTAATTATTAAATTTTCATGCCCCATGGCAATTGAATCCTTGAAACGCCGAGGAATATTCCATTGGGGGCGCTATTCGGTGCAAATGAATTCGTATGTTAATTTACATACAGGGGTGTCAATTTGAGAAGTTTCAATGCGAATATCTAGAAAACTACAAGTCACACGATTGACGTTGATGATACATGAAACGCGTTTGACATAAATGTTAAATTCACCTCAGTGTTTCAATTGACCATACCTACTAGTTAGGTTAGGAAAATCCGGGTGCGAAATTCGAAATGGGTTCCTAAACACACTTCAGCAAATTTGGCTGTAATGTATTTCTTATGGAAGATTCAAAAGAGTGATTTTCAGAAGGGAATTTCTCGGGTTTTGGGCATTTCTTAGTATTTAAAACTTTTATACGTCAAACTGTATACATATTCCTCTTCAATTCAAGCTAAAATTATTTTTTTAAACCTATGAGTTTAATATACAAATGATTTTAAATTGAAATGTCCTTTTTCCCTGGACGTACGTCATGTATTAGTTTTAATATTTCTTGGCCAGCTGAGCTGTAAAAAAGTCAGGTTAAGGGTTATGTTATGAGATTGTCGGTGGGTTGTTATTTATTTATTTGCTTATTACTATTTTTATCAATGTTTATCGACTTTTTTATTTTAATGATATAATAATATACCTACTATGTACACTTTTATAAAAGGATATCTTCTTTTTGTTATGCAAGGTTTTTCATTAAATAAACATATCCGGCACAGCAAACTTGATGATGGTATGGTGCACAATGCACAATGGTATTGTGCTTTACACCTTTCGATAGAATAGATTTTCTGCACTTATTCCTTACATATATATATATATATATATATATATATATATATATATATATATATATATATATATATATATATATATATATATATATATATATATATATATATATATATATATATACTCTGTTCAGGTCGAGGCAGCCAAGAACAAGATACATCAGTTGATCTTGATACTGAATAATGTGCTTTTAATAAATTTAAGTAGTCATCAAACGGAGAAGATTTTAAGTCACCAGAGCTTAGGCTATATTCTGGCCATGTTTAAAACATCTTAAATCGTCTAAAAAAATCACTTATGGTTCCGACTTAGGTTGGTACTCTATTTTCACCCATTTTCTAGCCAACACTCAAAATCAACTAATCGCAATCAGGAGAAAATAGTGATTAAAACTGTGATGAAAACTGCAAACCGTGAAATAGGTAAATATAAAAACAAATTCAGCGATGTTGCCGGTTTTTTTAAAATTAACAATGAAATTATAATTTATTATGTAAGAAACTGTTATTAAATAAATTTATCCAAAACCTTATATAGTGCCTCTCAAGTTTATATTTTTTACAAGTTACATTTACAAGTTAAAAGTTTACATTTACTATTATATTTTAATGATAGAGATTTCATTCTTATTTAAATATATTTTTACTAAATTTTACAATCTTCAATAATAACTGTCATAACTTACCATCCGATAACATCGCAAAATTCAAGGACCAAGTCAAACGCCTTCCACTCTGAACCATTGGATCAAGGAACAACATACGTTTTTTATGCAAACATCGCCATTGAGAATTGAACTGAGAGACTGTTTCTCAGTCACCTAAAATATCAAAAAATTTATTTATTCAACTTATTTCACTAACAGGCTCTCTATCACGCCTAGAGGCGTTCTTAAACTTGAATCCTCATAAAATTGCCCCCGCCAAATTGAGATCCTAACCTAACTAATATGGGAAATTGTTTGTACTGCGTGACTGATAGTTGACATTTAACTTTGTACAGATAAACCGATCCTTAACAAAGAAATCCGCATTTTTATAAATAGTAAAACGTGATGATAAATATTGTAAATAGTGCGTATCCAACAAAAAAAAAAGATTTCTTTCAAGATCAGTTTTAAGTAGAAATTCTTGATTATGGAATTGCGTGGAATGTAAATAAAGACAAAGAATAGGAATTAATGGAAAATTGCCCTATTTAATTCTATGGTACTGTGGAGTACCATAAAAAATAAAATAAACGAAAACCAACTAAACACAAAAAACTGCTGAATATATTACTAGAAACTAGAAAAAATACTAAAAACAAAAATAAATCCTCTAATACATCATGTTGAAAATGTAAAAATGGAAGCACATTAAATTTTAAACAACCAACTAAACACAAAAAAAACTGAATATAGTAGTAGAAATTTAAAAAAATACTAAAAACAAAAATAAAACCTGTAATATAAAACCTGTTAAATGTTAAAATGTGAAAATGGAAGCACATTAAATTCTGTTAAAGAAATTTCAAATTAACAATTTTTAACAAAATACTTTTAAACATGGGCAGTAACAAACAAAATTTAAAAAAGATAAATTTTAATTAAAATTTAAAATAAATTAAAAGTTGACAATATTATTGCTAAAATTTGAAGTTAGTAATCGATTACATCTTGACTATATATGACTATTATAGTATTCATCTTCAACCGATGTATGGAAATTGGCCACTGGCTAGTTTTTAAATATTCAGTTGTAGTTCCTATTTATAAATAATAAAGGAGATGAAGAGGATGGCAGTAACGCTTGACCCATGTCTCTTATAACAAATTTAACCAACGTTTTTGAAAAAATTATAAAAAGGAGCCTAATTGCTTATGTTACAAGATATAATTTAATTACCGAAAAACAATATTTGGATTTAGAATTTGAAGAATGTGTCTCCTAAAGATGTAATTGTAGCTTTAACAACAAAAATCCACCTTGCCCTAAATCAACCAAAACCCTGTCTTTGCACGTTTATTGACTTTGATACAGTTAGTCATTTCTTACTTGTACAATCACTTGATCATATTGGTATCTGACGGAATAGTTTAAAACTATTTCAAAGTTATCTAACAAAGGAATTCCACAAGGTACAGTGTTAGGTCCAGTTTTGTTCTCTATCTATATATATGACTTATTTTCTTTACTCTTGTGCGGAGCGGACATTATAGAATTCGCGGTTGACACTGCAGTGTTTTTTAACTCCAACTCATGGGAAGAACTAAACATAAGTGCTAAAAAGGACTTAAAGGACATAAACTGGTTCGGTTATAAGCCACTACCAATAAATATTGTAAAAACGAACTACTTACCGTTTAGCTGCTACGGTTATGTTTCCCAAATCGAAATCCATTAGGAAGAATATAAATATCATCATGCCTTAAAGATAAATTAAATATTTAGGAGTTGTTGTTAACAGGTACTTACGATGGAACAGCCATATACAATATACTACGTATAAAGAAATTACAGACTCTACATATTTAAGTATTTACGAAATTTGGAATAGCCTTACAATAGACAAGCCCTGGAATAACATGAGTCATTGGTTAGAATTACCGATGAGAGTTAAAATCGAAAATCTATCGGACGTACACAATATAGACCCCAAGGGATGAATAATGGCAGATGGCCTGAAAGAAGTCATGGTGTGGGTCCGTAGGTATCGCACGAAGCGGAAGAATTTTAAGAGGGGTTTTGTGATATTCCTGCAGTCGCATAGCAGCCATCTACATTTACTTGGCATTTTAGATTCAGTACCAATTATTTTTATCGAAAACAATATTTAAGGATCTGATGCTACCTGTATATCAAAGCCTTTCTGTCATTTTTTTGGCACAAGATCTAATGATGAAGATCGAACTGATGCGTTCTTAAAGTGATTGCACATATAATTATAACAAATAATCAACTTTATTATTATTATTAGCTTCATTATCGTCACTTATTCCTTTACACGTTTTAATGAATTTTAGTCAATAGCACCTGTTTTCAAAATTCACTTATGGTTTCAATCCCAGTTTCAATATTCTATATTGAAAACTTCTTTTAAAAAATTTACATTTTTCAATTGAAATTTTGGCTTTTTTTAAAAATTTTATTTTGTACTAAATTACCAAAAATAATTTACATTCTATAGAAAAATAAAGTTAAATTAAAAAAAATTAAACAAAATAGATACCTAGTTGAGTAGGAATTTTTCTTATTTTAACTAATTGGGTGGTATATTAAAAAATATACTGTTTTAGCGGGTTTAGAAGTAAAAACCTTAATTGATGATTAACTTATAAATTTGGATTATCGAAAATTGGATAAAAATTGAATAAAAAGAGACTTCTGATTCTTCCTTCTTGTTCGTCGGTTCTTTGTTATGTTACTGTTACAGTTCTATCAAATTATCTCTCAAACAATGTGAAAGTTATTATTTAATATAACAAAATTATACATCTCTCTTATTCCCAGCTACTTAAAATTCCTCCGAGAAAATTGGGAAAAATATATCATCAAAGAACCTTCGTCGATTTTTTTAGTAGCCAATATACTAAAAGTATTTAGTATCGTGGCAATGCTTTGGTGGGTAGAAGTAATTCCGCCAAATTTGAATAATTTACAGAATAACGATTTCGCCCTAAGTGACATTGCTCCCGTATGCCCCCTTGATTGTATATTTAAACCATCAGAATATCTTTAAAGGTGAATGATAAGGTGCTCTTTATTCACAACTTACCTCCGACACTCCATTATCATTACTTTCGCAACCACCCAGAAGGCGGCATTCCAGTTATTCCCCATTTATAAACAACTAGGGCAGGCATAAGTCTAAAATGAATAAATTACTGGGTCAAATATACGTACAATCAATATATAAAATTGGAGGGTAGATTAAAAAGCTTATGGCAGTTAAAAAAGTGTAATAAATATCGCTACCCATAATTATATGTATATGTATAAATATGAATATTCGCCTATAATTTTTATTTGTTCAAACTTACAGAATGTTAGTTTGAACGAGAACATATCTGATGATCTGCCTATATCTTCGGGCGTGCCTCAAGGTTCAGTTTTATGACCAATATTATTCCTTATTTGTATAGCGGACATTTCCATTTTATATTTCCTCTGTAAATAATATTAAAATTCAGTTACATGAGGACGATACACAGTCATCACACAACAATTTAAAGGTTAAAACTGATAAATGTGTTACAATCTGTTATATTGATCATAGAGTAAAAAATCAAGTAGAATTAAACCTTAAGCTAACCTTAGATGATAAACCATTCACTCTTGTTACTAAATCCAAATAAAATATAGACTGTAACCATCCGCCCGTATTACCACAATCCGCAATACAACGCAACGCACCCGTTAATACACGTTGACCGTATATGCCCCTGACACAAATGCTTGAGGCAACCGGCGCTAGATGCGGCCCCACTGTATGTCGCTCCAAAATAGCTACTCATAGTTAGCAAGTACTGCGACGGACCATCACTACGGCAGTCGATTAGATTAAATCCAATTCAATTGAATTGGATGCAGAGAGGAAAACAATTGGACGGTAATACGATCAGACGCAACATCCTGATATATTGCTCTCTGATTCTGATTGTATTGTATTTTCTTTTACTTAGGGAACAATAAATATATATTTCTCCCTTAACAGGTATTATTTAAAAAAATACGCCTGTTATATAACAGGCCTATAGGCAGATACCTATATCATTACATTTATGTTATATAATGGATTAGTTCGGTGAATCAATAAAATATAATATCGATATTATTATATAAAATTATTTATTCTTATCTCAGTTTTTAAGTCAGTAAGCGATTACATCTTGATACCTATAGTATTGATCTTCAACCGAAGTATGGAAATTGGTCACTGGCTAGCTTTCAAATATTCAGTTCTAGATCCTATTTATAAAAAAAAGAGGAGATGAAGAGGATGGCAGTAACGATCGACCCATGTCTCTTATAACAAATGTAACCAACGTTTTTGAAAAAAATGTGTCTCCTAAAGATGTAATTGTACCCATAAAGTAATATTAGTTACACAATAAACAATAATATTTGTAAATTATATTGTGGAATTTCCCTCTGATTGGACTTCACTGCTATTATATTACATAGACGAATGTGACGGCCCAGTCTCATTCAATACCCACAAACTCTGTACTGTCTCGCTATGCCGACTGATCCTCTCTCACTTAGACGACTTGAACCTACTTTACCCGAAGGAGCGTTACATAGTCGTGCGTGACGCGTGACGACCCAGTCTCATTCAAAACCCACAAAAATAAAGGCGCTGAGCGAGCCTAAAGAAGTTCATCTCAAAAACCTTGGTTTGACTTTTGAAGATAATTTGCATTTCAAAGAACATGTCTCTTTAATACTAAAAGCATGTTACATTGCTTTAAAATTATTATGCCTATAATAATGTTGCAAAAATTGTGTTAGTCTCTTGTACTACCTTTATTAAATTACTGCAATAAAAAAATGCGTGCGTGTGCTTCTGACCATACGATAGAAGTGAAATTTTTTAATTTTAAAATATATACTGTAACTACAGAAGCGCGCCAATATCCTTGGCCATAGATGTGACCTCGATAAGAGGGGGCCGAGCGGTACCATCGCTCTTTACCCCTGATATCTATGTAGGCCGAGACCGCCTCGTAAGGGGTAAGCCGCGCGTTTCACGTGACCCTCCCCACAAATGTGATCAGTGTCACGTGAAGTTACGCAGCCTCCCCCGGTCCTGGCTGATGGGCCCCACCGGCAGAGCCTTGCTTCTGGCGCTCTTGACTTTCTTCACCGGTGTGTATTACCCCCGGGGGTGTCATGTCGGGTGTTTGAGGAATCCTTCCTGCCTCTCGTCGGGCTTGCTAGAGCCCGGCTGCGCGGCATTCAGGTTGATATGGAGGATGAGCATTGTAGCTCAGGATGACGGAGCTAGAGAGCTGATCAGCGATCAGCTCGCTGGCTCAGTCAGGTAAGGTAAGGATGTGTGGTTTGGCAAGGCAGTCGGCCTCGCCATCCACTGGATTGGGCTGTTTTAGTGTCTTCTCGATCCGTTTTCTTTGGTCCTGTTCTACAGAAGCTCCTACATTTTTACAAAAAATGCACATAGGCCCCTTTTTGGGTGTAAATTTTATCGTTGATTCTAGTTCACTCTCAGAACTTGTGGTATCTGTTGTGGAAGAGTTAGCCATTTTTGTTTGAGAACTGACAGGAAGGAAATAAGCCAACAAATCTTTACTCTATTAAACTTACGTTCTGTTTGCCTCTTGAAATGTTTAAAGAAATATTTAGTTCCTAAAATAACGATGGAGTAGTTAACCAAATGCTTGATAAGTAAAAGAAAGTAAAATAGTAAAAGAAATATTTGTATCTGAAAAGGTACCCATTAAAAAGCAATCAATCAATTTTTGTAGTTTTATTGTACAATACCTACAGGCTCCTTATAATCTAATATACTCCACAATTATAAACTTATTTTGCGTTTTTATTTCTGCAGCGGATTTTGTAGCTGTAATGTTTGGTTTCTTGGTTGTTAAAGGGTGTATAAAGGACGTACCTTACTCAGTGATACGTTTCTTCTTTGCAAGTTTGCACACATCTTCAATTTTGGTGTTGTTTTCAGGTAATGTGTACATTTTTGTATGTCTCGTGTCAGAAACTGACACGTACGTAACAATTATTTGAATTTTTTTTTTACGGATTTGCCGAGGTTTTGGGCGTGTATCGATACCGCACTGGCGAAGGAGGTTGTATACACTGTTTCTACCACAATAAGGGTCTTTGAAATGCTTTAAAAGCGCGCTTCTTCTCTTAGCAGGATCTATTAGCAGGAGCTTCGATTAAGCGGTACAGGTACAGGCTAGGCGCTAATCGAACGAGCCTGGCTAGGCGATAACCATCACGATTGAAGCGTGATACGTTGACCCTGGAGCGTGATGCGTTGGCCACCCACAAAAATAACACCCACAAAAATAAAAGTAGAGAGCGCGAAAAGTATTCCACAGAAATTGAAATGACAAGGCATGTGTTTTTAAAATTTCACAGCTGTCTCAAAATGCAATAATGCTTATGAAAAAATAACAACTAGTCAGAAATTTTTGTTGTTTTAATCAATTTACGCGCCTACAGAGAATCGCCGTGCAGAAACTCATTGCACTGCGGATGATGAAAAAGTTTTCCTACATACAAATTTGTATGTGAAATAGTAATCTCTGAAATAAATCACACGGAGGACGGTCCACATAACTCGAGAAGCTCCCGGCTCAGGCTGAAACTTTCTAACAAGTTCGTAACTGTCTGAAATGCAGATCCTAAGCTTTAATAATCGTTTTCAAGTTATATCTGAACGCAACGCATAAACGCTTTCTAATTAAAATATTTGGACTGCTTAAGCCTATAGATAATCAGTCATAGACCAGGAGATGACAGTTCATGGTGTTATTTCACACAGCATGCCTCTTGGAGGACGTTGGACGCTTCCGCTTTCGCTTTCGCTTTCCAAACAGACAATACAAATTACACCCGTCACAACTATCATATACAACACCATCACAGACACGACTACAAGCGTAACGACTACAGCCACAATGGCAGCACCAATAATGTCACCCCAAAACAACCCAAGAAACACCCCACATGACAACACCAGAAAGTATAGAAAGTATAGATTCAGACACACAATTCGAAATGCTATTACAATTAGAAAAACAATACATGGAAGAATATATACAGAATCACGCTAAAGATACTGAAATAACAGACAATATAGAATACAGCCAAATAACCAGAACAGACGAGAATATACCGCACAAACAGATAATCAAAAAAGGCAAGAAAAAATCATAAAATTAAATTTAGAAACAATAGAAACGGCATTTAAATCTACAAAACAGACTAATATACCAACAACAAGCACACTACAAACTAACAACATAAAAGACACTAATGAAACAGACGTGGAGCCAGACACAATGCAGACACAAAAATCACCCCCTATACACGGACAAAAGTAGAGAAATAATGAACACAATAAATCAAAAAACCAAGTCAACATCAAATTTTAAATTCAATAATAACTCTTTAATATGTTATCCAAACTTAGTAAAAGAACACAGTCAAATAGCGAGACAACTACAAGAAAAAGAAATTGAATGTCACACACACAGCACACAAAGAAAAAGGCCACTCAAAATTGTAGTAAAATATATACCAATAGACTTTAGTAATCAAGAAATTGAGGAAGATCTATTATTAAAAAATCTCCCAATAACAAACATCGCAAACTATCACACAGATAATAGAATAATACAACATGCACACACACATACTACCATAATACTTAAGTAAATCCATAAATATGTACCCCTAAAACTAACCATGCAATAAGAAAAAACTTAAGAATATAGGCATGTATAAAAAACAAAACAAACAGTAAAAAAAAGAAATTTACGAAAAGAGGCATAAAGCATGACCTAATAAACAACTGAAAAGGACCAACATATAACTAACCTAGATTTAAGGCTATCTTGTATCCAACGCTTATAAAAGCTTTCTTCTGTAAACATACTAACACCAAATACAACCCGCTTTCCCTTAAATCCTCCTAGCATACCAATATAAAAACCAAAACGATAAAACCCAATAAATAGGACAAGTCCTGAACAACGTTAAGTTTCGTAAAATGTAATATACCCTGCTAAAGTATTTTATAAAAATAGGAGCCATTGCAAATTGCAAATCACTTCCAGGTGGACGCTTTCGGGTCATGGAAAATTGTATTTCTGTCTTGCACAAAATTTTTGTGTTTTTCTCTGATACTATAGAAAGTTAAATGAACTGTTCGTCAATAAATTCGGCTAATGCAAAATTGTTGTCCATTTTTATACAATAGTAAGTTGAAAAATAGTGTGGTGATTTTGAGGGATCACCAGGTAGTGGGTAAGCCACCCATGAATTGAGACACAGGAATACTTGGTATTAATTTATTTAACTCAGTACATTATCACATAGGCACAGTGAGATGTACAACGTTCAACGCTGAAGTCTTACTTGCTTCGACGCATCAATGCCTCAACGCATCAATACATCAATCTTTTTGCGACCTAATTACACTACTTTATATAATGTTCGACCAGGTCAGTACAATGTGTACGTGACCCACTTTCATTTAGTTGTTATAATAATAGTTGTTTATGTCGGAATGGCGAACATAATAAGAATTAATTAAATTGTTTTGCAGCATATAAAAACCTAATCTTTTTCTATGACCCGGTATGTTTTAATCTTCAAAATATTCATTCCAAGGGTATTTATTGTACAGGGTGGTGAAATTTATTGTACAGGGTACACAATTTGAAATTGAGGAATTTCCCGTTTTCGCAAGAAAATTTTCTTCATTTTTTAATAACGATTTTTAAATACCCCATAAAATTTTAGCCTAGGGTTGTAACGGCGACTTTTTCGTATTTTCTTTGTATAAAAATAACTTTTTTTTCGGGTCATATGCATTATTCTATATGATCAGGCAGCGTCCGGAGGGATAGTACCCCATTTTATTTGTTGTCACAAGCGTAGAGGAATTGAACTGTATTCAATTCCTGTATGAAATCGAAGACCTTCAACTGTCATCATATCCCGATCTATTAGGCAAAATAGTTTTGGAAAGTAAGTATTTCAGATATTTTCTTCAAAATATGATGTGAACATATTTAAGCCTCAGAGTATTTAATTAGTAGAAGAATAGTAAGTATTAAAATATACAGTGTTACCCAAATTTTACAGTAACGCTCGGCTTCAGTTTCTTCGTACAACGAGCCGCTGAAGAACATGATGTAGTGCAATCTTACTTTAGTGATAAGTTTATCGTTAAAGATTATTATAATATTCCAAAATTAAAATGATTCTATAAACCCACCGATCGTTCTTATGTAATAGTCACGGATATTTTAGACTCACATGGGGAAGTTTTAATTGCTACATATTTTTTTAGCCTCCAATCAATACAATGGCGTCGTTAACGAAAGTGGTAAGTTACTATAATAGACATAGTATTCCGTCCAGACACTTAATTACTTATCTAATTGTCCTTGATAACAAATGGAAAAGCACACAGAGAAGCTTTTATGAGACTCTGTGTTAAATTGCAAATATATTTTGAATTTATAGGGGTTATCAAGTTATCATATTTGTGGGGTATCAAAGGAACCATAGAGCACATTGCACGTATAATGGAAATGTGTTAAGGCAGATAATTAATTCTTTGCACGCAGCTCAAATGATTCATTTTCCAGTTAATCTTTATACGACATAAACTTGGAACATAGCAGATTATTTAAATATATTAAGTTAAGTTTCGGATGTTTTTAAACACTCTATTTTCTCTTCTATGAACTGATAGAGAGATGCCGCAACAGGCACTTAATTGACGTCATAAAAATCCATAAATGACCGAAATGATAAACATCCATCTGACGAGCAATATCCCTCAGAGTCGTGGGCACAACAAAGCTCTCAAAGCTGAAAAGCCTGGTAGAAGGAAGGGCGTGTCACTTCAAGAATTAACTATACAACTTGGATGGACTCAATCAGCCGTTCAGCGGCACTTCTAGGGAAAGAAAAGGCGACAGTTGCCCAGGCCAAAGTGGTTTGAAATATGTGTTGGGGACCTCGTGAAATTGTACCGCGAAATAATTATTAATCGATTTTGTATTGAATCTTTTAGAAAATATTTTGACTCGAAAATAAACCATCAAATGATCGTTCACTTGTTTAAATCATGGACCAGTTAGATTGGTGCGTGACCGATAAAGGACGCCATCCCACCAGAAGGCTAAATACTATATGAAATCGTGACGTAAAGAACCATCTCAATCGAGATAATAAAATGATACGTCCACAGTAAGATTAAGTGGATGATTAGTCTTCTCTTCTTCTAATCCACTCTGCGTTCTGTGTACATAATAGATCTGGCAACATCGACGGCAAAGGACCATTAAACGTTCCAATTACCTCAGATCAGGGTACTCTTGGGAATCCTTCGGCAGGACTCCGAGGTGAAGCTGTGGGATGACGAGCATTTATATGAAATGATGCGGTTATTTTAGGAAACGGAGGAATACCTATTAGAGGCCTCTTATGCAGTTCGTGTTATGCTTTGAGTTATTTTTTTAGTCAACTTACTATATAGATATTCGTCCTAATGCTTGGTACTAGTATGGATATATAAATATAATCAGTAGTAATACTATAAGTACTTCAAAATAATCGGTTATATATCGATAACATGTGGAACAATTATGAAAGTGTCGGTTTGACAGTTTAAATTTGTAATTGTGCAAGAAGTTTGAGATGTATAACCTGTATTATTTTGAAGTACGAATTATGTTTGATTGATTTTTTGAATAAATTAGAACAATAGAAATCTTCTGAGAAACCCAGAGTAGCACATTTAATCAAATTAGTTAATTAAATGCAGAAATCTCCATTCCGTTCATACTGATTTCATACTCAACTCACGCTAACCGTATTCATAAACGGTTTAATTTCCTTTAGTTACTCAAATCTTCCTAACAAATGATTGGAATGTAAAGCAAAGAGTCCACTAAAATCGCCCTAAATGTATAGTTTTTAAAGCTCTATTATAGATTACAAAAATTAAGGTCTGAGTTCTCAAAAAAAGCAGGTAATGTATCACAAAAACATTAAGTTCGAAAAACATTTAAGTACCTAAATTTAAATCGATTTAAATAAGATATTCATATTCTTCATACCTTTCATATTTTCCATTTCCCAAAAATATCCATGTTTCTCCAAAGAACATTTATAGGAACAAGAAAAATAAGAAACATAGGTGTGTGCTTGTGACCACACGATAGAAGTAAAAACTTCTAATTTTTAAATGTATACATAAATAAATTATATAAATAAATATATAAATAAATTTTAAAATATATATTGTAACCGTCCGCCTGTATTATTACAACCCGCAACACACCGCACCCGTTAATACACGTTGACCGTGCACGCTCGTGACACAGATGCTTAAGGCAACCCACGCTATCTGTGGCCCCACTGTATGTCGCTCTAAAATACCTACTCATAGTTAGCAAGTACTGCGATGGACGATCATTTCGGCAGTTAATTCGATTCAATCCAATTCAATTTAATTTGATACGGAGAGGAAAACAATTGGACGGTAACCCGACCAGACGGAACCTCCTGATATATTGTTTTCTCCCTTAACAGGTATGATTATTCTAAATTAAAGAGCTGCGGTGCCTAAAGAAGTTTTCACTTTAAAAATACGCCTGTTATTTATTACATTTAATTACACCTATATAATTACATTTATGTTATATAATGGATTAGTTCGGTGAATCAACAAAATATAATATCGATATTGTTATATAAAACTATTTATTCTTATCTCTGTACCCATGAAGTAATATTAGTTACAAAATAAACAATAATATTTGTGAGTCATATTGTGGAATTTTCGTCTGATTGGACTTCCTCACTGCTATTATATTCTAGGAATGAAACAATAGGCCTACGGAAGCTAAAATATGCTATAAATACTTTAGATTCAAGTTTATCTCTCTCGCTTAGTCAACGAGTGGACTTTACTCGACTGAGCGTTACATAGACGAACGTGACGCGTGACTAAGTGATGAAATTAAAGTTGAATCTTCCAATGATTTCGTAAAATTGTTACATGAGATTAAATTAACATCTTCTATTGCATTTTCTAAATGCAATTGCGCAAGAAAAAATTATTAATTATACTTTATAATTATATATTATAAGTGTAAAAAATTATTTTATTATGAATATTATTGTATGTACTGACACTTGCTCTTACATGTGATTATGTCTTAATTTCCAAAGGTTATTCCTAATATAGAAGTACCTAACACTCGGAGGAGTTTCCACAAACACCAAAACACTTTCACTTCGCTCGACGCGCGTTTCGTCAACCAAGTTGGCATTATCCGGAGACGATTAAAACTGTCAGTTTTAATCAGTTTTAATCGTCTCCGGATGATGCCAACTTGGTTGGCGAAACGCGCGTCGAGCGAAGTGAAAGTGTTTTGGTGTTTGTGGAAACTACTCCGAGTGTTATAGTTACATCAAAGGTTCCAGCCCTATCCAGTAATAGAAGTACCTATATAATTACCTAATATATTAGTAGTCAGACATGTCAATATGGTATTGGGTACGTTTTTTTACTGTTTTTTTTTTCACAGTTTTTCACAGCTAGTTTGGCCTTTTAGTTGCAGTTTTTAAAAACAAAAGTTAGGGGAAGAATTTTGTTGCGTTTGTGTTTTTGTGTTATTAAAATTAAACGTAAAATATTTATTTTTATACTTTATTTATATCTTATTTTTACTCACTTTCTATTATATGTATTAGTGATGTCATATATATTAAGATATTGTAGAAAAACAGGAATGGCAACCCATGTTTAAGAATGTTACTTTTTCATACCTTCAGTAATTAAAAACTAAATATTAGCTTTTTTGTGTTTATTTTCTTCTTAGTTTTTGATTATTTTATTTATCCTACTATAATATTCTATAAACTTATCTATAATAATATACGTATAATAAATAATTTCGGACTTTTTTTCGAAACATTTTTGTATATTTGTATATTAATTTCAGATTGTATTTTTCTAATTTACAAAAACATAGGTAGGAGAGAAACATAGGTCGGTCACGAGTAGTAGCACCGGGCGCTAAAGTACCTTAAACCTGCAAGTACCTTACTGCATGTATTTAATGGAGTAATTTTGCAGTTTTTTAACAATGGGAACAGGAAGTAAATGGAAAAAGAAGATACCCGTATTTTTTATTTTTTTGTTTAGCTCTAAAACAAGCTGTAAAATAAATAAAATCATGTGACGTCACTAAGCGCAAGTATAAATAGTGCGGCAAATGTAGTGATTTTTAGGCTATTCTGTCTATAAATTGACGGCAGCGACGCATCACTGCTTCCTGTCGGCCACTACTGTTGATATTAGTATTTATATATACATATATAACATATATATCTAGTGATTTGTCTATTTTCGCTTAATGACGTCACAGAAATTCAAGCTGCAATTAAACACGTATTTCTGAATATTGCGCATTATTTCTTATGTCAAAAATTATGGAAAAAAATGTACTTGTTGAATATGCAATTTCCCATTTTTGTTTCGATCGAGCGAAAATACCCCAATATGATTATATTTTATTTATAAATAATAAAAAAAATATATGTTTTTAAATCAGCACCTTTAAAAGTTAACAAAGTATGCATCAAATTTCACGTATATGCACGACTTATATACACGTAAAACACTGTTTTTATATTAAAATCATACTATGTTCTATCAAATGAGATGAGGTTTTCTCATTACCTATTACCTAATATTACCTAATAATTTGCAAGTAAATTTTAAGTTGGAAAAATGTAGTTAAAGCGATATAAATTCACATACCTACAGTTAGGAAAATTACTTTTATAAGTTGGATATACTTATACTTATACTTATACTTATACTTATACTTATACTTATACTTATACTTATACTTATACTTATACTTATACTTATACTTATACTTATACTTATACTTATACTTATACTTATACTTATACTTATACTTATACTTATACTTATACTTATACTTATACTTATACTTATACTTATACTTATACTTATACTTATACTTATACTTATACTTATACTTATACTTATACTTATACTTATACTTATACTTATACTTATACTTATACTTATACTTATACTTATACTTATACTTATACTTATACTTATACTTATACTTATACTTATACTTATACTTATACTTATACTTATACTTATACTTATACTTATACTTATACTTATACTTATACTTATACTTATACTTATACTTATACTTATACTTATACTTATACTTATACTTATACTTATACTTATACTTATACTTATACTTATACTTATACTTATACTTATACTTATACTTATACTTATACTTATACTTATACTTATACTTATACTTATACTTATACTTATACTTATACTTATACTTATACTTATACTTATACTTATACTTATACTTATACTTATACTTATACTTATACTTATACTTATACTTATACTTATACTTATACTTATACTTATACTTATACTTATACTTATACTTATACTTATACTTATACTTATACTTATACTTATACTTATACTTATACTTATACTTATACTTATACTTATACTTATACTTATACTTATACTTATACTTATACTTATACTTATACTTATACTTATACTTATACTTATACTTATACTTATACTTATACTTATACTTATACTTATACTTATACTTATACTTATACTTATACTTATACTTATACTTATACTTATACTTATACTTATACTTATACTTATACTTATACTTATACTTATACTTATACTTATACTTATACTTATACTTATACTTATACTTATACTTATACTTATACTTATACTTATACTTATACTTATACTTATACTTATACTTATACTTATACTTATACTTATACTTATACTTATACTTATACTTATACTTATACTTATACTTATACTTATACTTATACTTATACTTATACTTATACTTATACTTATACTTATACTTATACTTATACTTATACTTATACTTATACTTATACTTATACTTATACTTATACTTATACTTATACTTATACTTATACTTATACTTATACTTATACTTATACTTATACTTATACTTATACTTATACTTATACTTATACTTATACTTATACTTATACTTATACTTATACTTATACTTATACTTAAGTATATATCTATACGTATCCGGGATACGTATCTATACGTATCTATACGTATCTATAAGTATCCGGGATATAAGTAAATATCTAAACTACCTTTTCAAATAATTTGAAACTCTTAATAAATATTATCCAACTTGTCCTGTTCGTTGTGTTTTAACGAATGATATAAAAAATAACTAGCGAACGACCTCGAGAACTTGGGATGTAACTCGGAAATGGGTTGTAACTTGCTCGAGGACACTGTATTTGTGATGATTACAAGCAGTTGAATTTTTTTTTCAATAATTAAAAAAATTGTATTCCGGATCCTTTTTCGCCTTGAAAATCTAAAATACCACGACCACTTACTAGTTTTAAATTATGTTTTAAACAATTCCTGACTAATCGCATTTCTGTACTGGACTCCGGATGTACGACGCCTATGAAGGTTCGGGTGTTTCCGTAAGCTTAGGCTGCTATATCTGGCTGCTATTTGTATTGATTACTACTTAATTGTTGTTAAAATATTAACAAAACAAAAGCATGATTCCAAGTGGGCGTTAGAAATTGACACATTTACTTAATTTTAAATATACTAGATAAATGTCCAATGCCCCATTCAGTTAATAATTAATTCATAGCACTGGCTGATATATAATCTTTAGTGATCTTGTAATAGGAGCTTACATATATTATTATGCAATATCAGTGGCGGATCGTCAGGAGATGCAGTGCCTCCTCTTCACAGTCACAAAAGAAATATATATTTCTTTATAAACAAAGACATAATTTATAAAATTATTTATATAAATAATTTAAATTTATATTTAAATATATTAATAGAATTATATTCATATAAATATAAATTTATGTTAAATAAAAAGTTTGATTGTCAAAGTTCGTACTATTATTTGTTATAAGCTCCCGAACTATTTTCTTAAACGGTTATCACACCGCGAGCAGCAGTAGCATATATATTACATTGAAAAAACGTTGCATCGACGGTCATAGCGGCAGAGACGTGCCTCCGGTGATACGATGTTTTCAGAAAAGTTAATTTGGCACAACAGAAACGTTCCAGCGAGTTCAATCGAACATCAACGGGCGGTATCGTTTATCGTTGTACAATCGCCAAAGCAGAGGCAGATCCGCCCACCTAATCGTACCAATCGTATGGCAAAGACGGCAGGCCTGATGATCTAGGGAAATTTTGCCCGTATCAATTATTTAGTTATGTTATGACATGTTTACATTTATGTGTATCTAGGTGAAGTTAACGAAACCGCAGTTAAATAATTCACCTTTGGCAACGCGTCTGTGAGTTGACTGTTTATTTCTAATAATATTTGAATATTGACGGGTGTTTGGTTTTAATTCTTAACAGAACTAGGTGTAAATGACATTAGATAACCATTACTAAGTAAGTGCAGCAGCGCTGGTCAGGAACTTGGGAAATAAATTATAAAATTGATTTGAAAATAAGGGTAGGTGTTGAAATCTAATTTCGTTAGCCATGGATATACCACACATGATTTCATCTGCACTATACCAGAAACACCATATTCTGTCGCCGCAATATCGTTGAATGTTCAGAAATTATTTCGATGGGCCGGTCTTTACCAAAAATTGATATTTTGTCAATGAATAAGAAACACGGTGAGTCATTTTCAAAACATTTTATTAACATTTGTTGGTATGAGAATTACAAGTGGTTGTGCGGTAGTATTTTTAAAAATAAATTATTTTGTTGGCCATATCTACTTTAGTTTAATTTCAAATTTGTCAACGAGCGTCAAAAAACATGAAACGTCCATTAAAATATCCAAGTCGAAAAACAATACGGTAACAACATACAAATTTTCATGGATTACCCTGTGAAAATATAAAATCTAACTTAGCTGGCATTTAAGGCATTTTGGCCTTGGTAAAACCACAGATTTTGTTGAGCATTTGCTGCTACAAATTGTAAGTTTGAGCATTATTTTGTTAATAGAGTCTAGTTCGCAAAAATCCGGTAATTCTGATTTTTACATTAAATTTGTCCAGTTTATTCACGGTATATGGATCCACTATATTCTCATCTATATTTGGAGTCCCTTAAGGCCCATTCTTGTGCTTTGACAATCTTAATTGATGTATTGGCACATTTATCATATTTATTAGAATATGATGGCTTATGAAGTTAAACAACACTAATATTAAAAAGTTATGCCTTATGCCGTTCTTGTTTCGTTTGTGGGTAATACTACAAAATATTCATGTTCCTGTGTAATGCCCAAATAGTCCCGATAATTCTTTCATATCATATTCAATGAGTAAATTAATATTTTTTTTACCTGAAATGATAGAAATAATGATGAAAGTATTACCAAATTTGATATTTATCTCGTTTTTGAATGGCCACAATACACAAGAAATATAAAAATGTGAGAGACAAATCTCCAAAGAGCCTTAAGATCAAGTACGTAAATAGGTAGAAAGCTCTTTGGAAGACGTTTAAAACTTGATATAACGAGTTGGCGTCGTAATTCCAGCGATAAATATCTCTTTTTTTAAGCATAAGCCAAATTGACCCGGGTTATTACTTATTAGGCATTCCTGTAAAGTTTTTAGGTTAATCAGTTATAAAATTTCCTTTATTGCCTGTGTGGGACGCTATTCACGAGCACGAAAATTATAACCGAGACGCTTTATTAGCAATAAATCCAAGTTAACTTCGCCGCCAATTTGATAAAATATGGCGTTCTAATTTAAACCGGTCAAAATAATTTATACTCTATACGTTTTCGGGATAATATATTATGTATTATGTAGAATATTTTTGTTCCTTTAGAATATCTAAGTAGTTTATTATATTTTGTGTAATGGGACACTATCCTCGATGTACATAAGAGACTTTAATAGTTTCTAGGTAATTTGAGACGTAAGATAGTCGACGCTTTCGTCTATATTCCTCCAGCGAAGTAATCTAGCAAACATAACAAAACTTTATTAGGCATACGAGTTCACATGACAATTAATTGATCGTTTACTAAATGCTTTCGATATGTTTTTCTCATAATAGTAGGGGTGCCAGGGGTTTTGATTTGGACTTTGGACGGAACGCGCTGAAATAGGGCATAAATGAAAGATCTTGACGTATATAGTAAGTCATTAAACAACTTACAATGAGCGAGATACGCGTAATGGTTTTTTATTCCAAAATAATTTTGAAAACGTCACTTTTTTCACTTTTCTCTTAATAATGGAAAAAGTAATGATTTTAGAGAAAAACGTTTCGAACAAAAGTTGTTCAGCGGATAATTTTATGTTAGAATTAAAGCATTAAAAAAAAATTTATATGGCGATATTTAGTGCCAAAGCTAAAAATGTGAAAAAATTAAAATACGATAAAATATAAATTTTTTTTTCTGAAATCGTTAAAATTGGTGCATGTTGGAGCATGATCGTTGGAACATGTGTTTGCAATTTACTATTATTTACAAAAAAGAGACATTAAAATTATATACAGTTACAAAAATACAAAAAATTATAGTAGTCTGGTTTTTTGTTGTCGGTTTTTCTTCCTCTTCTACTTTTCCTCTAGAGAACACATTATATCATCTTCTTCCTCATGTACATTTTCAATATATTATATAATATTCTTGCAGTTTTTGCCCTAACCATTCTTGCAGATTGAAGAGCAAGTCTGTTTAAATACAGCGCCTATAATTATTCAAATAAATGAAATAGAAGATGATATTTGAAAAAATGTATTATTATATTTAAATAAACAAATATTTTGTGAATGAATATTGAATATATTGAATATGAATATATTTGAATATTTAAATAAACAAATATTTTGTAAATATTTTTTCTTTCGTTAAAAAGTCATAATTTGCTTATTTTTTATAATTACTTATATGTTACTTATATGTTATAGTAATAGAAGACATTTTTTTAATTTTTTTAATGCAAACTATTTAAATAAACAAATATTTTATATATTATTTAATTTTTTTATTTAAATATTCATAATTTACTTATTTTCTGCAATAGCTTTCACTTCTTTCACAAAAAAATATACAGCGTAATCTGTATTATAACACATAAGTTATTGCAATAATCAATTTTAACTATTTTAAAATCAAATGCACAACTTCTAAATAGGTAGAGATTTTTATTTATGTTATTCACAACGCATCCCGCAAAAATCAATTAATTTCATCTGGTCCCTGAGAGGTCCGTTGTGTTCCGACCCATCCATTCTCTTACTATTCGTGCGTAAAGAACTGGGCAATTATCATATTAACAAAAATTCTACATAAGTCTTAAAATAAGTATCACTAAAAAATTGTTCACCTGCTGAAAGATAAAATTCCCAGGAAAAATTTTCGTTACTGATGGTAACATCAGTAAAATATTTGAATAATTTAGTGCTGAAAATCTGTTATCAATTCTCTAAAAAAATCCGGACCCTTGAACACTTATCCATGCCCAAACGTTTATTGAAAAGCGCCCACTAACATTGATGGACCTCGTATAATATTTAGAAGCAAAACTTTTTTAGAAGCAAAACCGTTTCTAGAATCCTTGTTCAATTTACAACAGAAAAAGGCTCCTTGCTTTTTTTCGTTTGACACACCGTTTGTCAGTAAAAAATTAAAATTCTTTGAGCAACTGTAATTCAAACAAATTTTAATCTGTCGTAGTAGGCCATGAAACAAAAAAGACTACTACTGTCAGTGTTTTTGAATTTTATGACAGTTAATTTAATTGTGTCAAGTAATTATATTTCGAGTTATCGTTAATATTGTTATGAGAGTGTTGTGTAAGTATTAATCTGAAAAATGCTTTTTTCTAACAACGAATACGCAGATATTCATTTTTGCTACGGATTTTGTGATGGAAATGCAGAAGTGGTTCGTGAATATCATAGACGCTATCCAAATAGAAGAGTTCCAGATGCTCGCGTTTTCAGTTTTTACGTAAAAATATGTATCTGGATTACCTATTCAACGGTTCCAAATTTCATTTAATAGGAAGTAGGAATGTAAACTGTAGGTATAGTAGGTATAGTGTATAGTAGACATAGTGAAGGTGTAAAGATGCGAAACATAAATAAACTCGATAACTAAAGTGAGAAAGTGTGCATTAGCATAGAAAATAGGACATGGCATAGAGCCGTCCACTGTGACAAGATTGAAATATTTATTCATCAGAAAGAAACACATTGTTCCAAAATTCAATGTTATTATCTATCAAGTTATTTGTTAACTCCATCCTTCTTTGCTTGTGCTCACTTGAAAGAAAAATTTTAGGGGCACCAGCACAGTTCTTTAAATGAGACCCCAGAAACAATGTTTCCTCTCGTGCATTAGCAGCATTAGCAAAGGATGTTGTTGAATATATTCAATCAGAACGTTATCTTTAATTTCATTGGAAACCTTACCAATTCCTATTCTTGCTGCCCTTTGTATTCCTATGTTCCTGGTCCTATGTCTTTTGAATTTTAAATATGCAGCTTTTGTTAACATTCAAATCAGCGCCTACTTCAGCCAGGGAACAATTTCCTCAATTTTGGCTATAGCCCTCGCCCTTTGCACATCATTTAAATGTCTTGGCATTTTCTATTAATATTCTGAGAATTTAACTAATTAATATGACATAATATTCAAAATTAAATTATTTTGACGTATAAATTAACTAATTATGAGACGACTATGATTCAAAGTCACAGTCAAAGTAGGCCGTGCACTTTTGGGAGGCGGCGACTGTAACATGGACATTTTTGATGATATGCCATTATTTTTATATCTATATATAGGTAGGTTGGTTATTATCATTGTGATCGGCTAATATTTATTTCAGTTGTTGGGAATTATGGTTTTCAAGGGAGGGTTTAAACTGTTTCTCATTGTATATAAACACGCCTAGAGCGAGTTCTAATTATAGTGCAGTGTAATGAAAAATTAACAGCCTTGTTCCGCTACCCCCAAAGGTCGCCATCGATTAAGTAATGATGCCCAGAAAGCACGTGTTCGGTTTCAAAACTAATTGTATACAAGTGGTTGCCTACATGCTTACAGAGTTCTACTCAGTCGGTGGATGTCATTGCCACTACGGTCGATAGTGGATTCGCGTGTCAGCATTTACAAAGGCTTCTGTATCACTAGGAAAGTAGCTGTGCACCCTATCTGGCAGATGGCGCTTGAGTACAGACTTGCATTTATTCGTAAATATTTGAATCGTGGTGAATTGGAATTACGAATGAGTTGTTTTTAAGGTTTTATTAGCAAAACAAACCTGGAAGTTACACACACACACACACACTCTTTGTGTAGGTGTAGTTAGGAAGGTGGAATTGAATGTGTATTATATACATGGCCTAAAAATAGTTTGCTCTTTTCGAATCAACACAGTTTTATTCTTAGGTTGTATTTTCAGGAGAAATGTAGAAAATATGTGTTTTACTGCTTTGCTTTTGCTATTTCGATATGCAGTTAAACTTGCCATAGAATACTGAAATTGCATAATAAATGTCATAAATTACTAACATATACAGTGGATAAAATAAATAAAATGGAATAGTTCTCTCTTTCTTCCAATATGTCTAATTAATTAATTTTTTTTTCAAAACTTCCAACCTCTCCTTACCAACCTCAATCTCGATTTTTTTACAATTTTTGCCAAAATATATCCTACCTACCGACTATGTCAAATGTTATTATACATCTTTATTATTATTTTCTATTTACTAAATTTTACTAAACTGCAATAAATAATACAAAATATAATCTATATATATATAAATCGTTTTACATTATCATTACAATTTTATATCCAATTTCTATTAATTATTCTAATAACACTCGAAGTAGTTTCCACAAATACCAAAACACTTTTACTTCGCTCGACGCGCGTTGCGCCAATCAAGTTGGCGTCATCCGGAGACGATTAATACTAATCTTAAAATAAAAAATCTACCCTATGTTACTATTTTCATGGTGACATCATTAGTCTCACGGCTCCAATGATCAGTTGCTTAGCAACGCGTAAAGCGGGCTATACGGTATAGGTCCCTTGTCGCTATTCATACTATTTTTACATTTCATAATTTCTATGCTCTCAAATGCATCCAACTGTCTATTATTATTCACATTTTTAACTAATCTTAAATTACTAATATCTATTCTATGATCGTTGTCAGAAGCATGTTGTGCAACACTAGACTTATCTGTTCTTCCATATTTTAGATGAACCATATGCTCTTTAAACCTGGCGTTAATTGATCGTCTCGTTTGTCCAACATATTTTCGATCACAGTCATTACAACTTATTTCGTAAATCCCGGACCTTTCATTTGGAACAATTTTATCCTTTGGATTGTCTAAAAGTTGTTGTAATTTGTTGCTCGACGAATGAATCGCTGTTATACCCACGTTTTTGAAAACCTTACTCAAACCATGAGTAAACCGGGGTTCGTACGGGATGGATACATATTTTGGAGCCTCTATCCTTTTGAAAGGTCGTAGAATTACGAAGTGTGTCCTTAAATTTACGCTTCCTAATTAGTTTTTCACTATATCTCTAGGATAACTCACAGCTATATCCTTAATTAATACTTTTTCTTTTTCTCATTACTGAGAGGGGAGCTTAGTAAACGATGGACAAGAAAATAAAAACTTTTATTACTACTCAGTACTCACCAAAGCTGAAAAGTTATTGGTAACATTGATTGGTAACATTCTCATTTTGGTTTGCTGGCAACTGGACAGGAATATCCTCCGGTAACCAAGAGGATAATAACTCAGTATCATAGGTATCATTCTTATGGGAATACTCTGAGCGGTCGTAGATTTTGCTTCAGAGTGACGTCACATGCGCCGTCTTGACAAGTTTTCGTTTCTAACGTAGCATACCGGTATAGGGCCACAGATTGCAACCATATGTTAATCAACTTCAACAATTCAATTACAAACAAAAATTAATTAACAAATTTAACAAAGCTGGCGGGTCTGTAACTTTAAAAACATGCTATTTATACCATTATCCATATGTTCTCTATGATTTGTGTTATTCACAAAAAAATGAGAATCCACTTACTAGGTGGATTCTACTACTACTTAAACTCACATATATATCTGTCAGCGAATCATCAATCGTTTTCAGAAAAAATGTTATGTAGGCTATCACATCTGTATAATATGCTTTTGGTCTCTTACAAACACCGTATTATAACATCGAACTGAATTGATATTGCATGATTTTTGTAAACGCTTCTGTTTTCATGTTATTTTTTTTGTTTCAGGTAAGTGAATTTCAACAAGCAAGGTCTACGGTAGGTTAGGAGACTATATTTGTACGAGGCGTTAATCACACTGGATATTCCGTTGTCTGCGCATTCGCATATTCGATAGGGTACGCGGTTAAATCGAATGCAAGTAGTGTTCGAAGAGATATTGTTAGTGAGCGAGTAGCAAAATATATTTCCAATATTTTTTTAACTAATTCTAAAATTTGGAAAGTTATTAAAGCAGATAAAGTACTAATTTATTTTTGCTTTTTTCTTTATTTCCCAAAGTATTTACAAAAACACACAACCATAAAAGTATTAATACCTACAAAATAAGATTTTCCGATAGTATATACATCTATGTAAAGGTATAGGTGAAAAAAGAATCAAATAAACGTTGCAGAGACTTTCAATTATTCCGGGAAGTTTTTCATAATATTCATATTAATTATAAAATTTGATATGTCAAAAGAAATAAGACCTAAACTATCGTGCTTTCAGTAGCAATTTTAGTAATGAATGTATGCATCATATATCTTGTGTTAAGTGTGATAATTTGGGAGCCTTAAAATATGATTTATCCAATTAAATATAAAGATAGTCGGCAAAAAGTGAGGTATATCAGAAAAGTCGAAGATTAAGTCATTTATAGACAATGAAAAGAGAACTGGTCCCTGAGCTTTAAGAAGAGAATCCAAATAATATAATGCATATTATTGTAAGGTATTTAATTATTGTTGAATATTGAGTTTTATTTACAAAATTTAAAATATAGATACATATTTATATGTTACCTCATTGCCCGGACAAACCACCTTTTAAAATATACTATTCATTTTGAAAACTTTTTATTCTATAGTGTTCAAGACTATCTTGGATACAAGTTGAATAACCAACTTAAATATTAGATGGAATAAGGCAGAATAATACAAGCCTTATCCTTTTATATGTTATGAATCTGCTGAGGATTGTCCGAAGTTTCCTATATAATTACTTTTTTTAAAAAACTAATGAATAAAACGTTTTACTGGATAGGGCTGGAACCTTTGATGTAACTATAACACTCGGAGTAGTGTCCACAAACACAAAAACACTTTCACTTCGCTCGACGCGCGTTTCGTCAACCAAGTTGGCATCATCCGGAGACGATTAAAACTAATCTTAAACTACAAAACTTACCATATTTATACTATTTTCATGGCGACGTCACTAATGATATCACCGTGAAATTTACGCGTGACTAATCACGCTTCAATGATCGGTTGCTAAGCAACGCGTAAAGCGAGCTATACGGTATAGGTCCCTTGTCGCTATTCATACTACTTTTACATTTTACAATTTCTATGCTCTCAAATGCATCCAACTGTCTATTATTGGTCACATTTCTAACTAATCTTAAATTACCAATATCTATTCTATGATTGTTGTCAAAAGCATGTTGTGCAACACTAGACTTATCTGTTCTTCCATATTTTAGATGAGCCATATGCTCTTTAAATCTGGTGTTAATTGATCGTCTCGTTTGTCCAACATATTTTCGATCACAATCATTACTACTAATTTCGTAAATGCCAGACCTTTCATTTGGAACAATTTTATGCTATGGATTGTCTAAAAGTTGTTGTAATTTATTACTCGACGAATGAATCGCTGTTATACCCACGTTTTTGAAGACCTTACTCAAACCACGAGTAAACCGGGGTTCGTACGGGATGGATACATATTTTGGAGTCTATATCCTTTTGAAAGGTCGTAGAATTACGAAGTGTGTCCTTAAATTTACGGTTCCTAATTAGTTTTTCAACTATATCTCTAGGATAACCATTACTCACAGCTATATCTTTAATTAATACTTTTTCTTTTTCAAATCTCTCATTACTGAGAGGGAAACTTAGTAAACGATGGACAAGAAAATTAAAACTTGCCATTTTATGTTGATAGCAGTGGTGAGAGTCATTAGGGATATATCTGATCGTACTGGTATCTTTTCTATATATATATATCAAATTCTGACCTATTCACTAGTCACTATTTTTAATTACTAATACATCTAAAAAAGGAAGTTTTCCATTATTTCCTAGTTCATATGTAAACTTTACAGAAGTGAAACGACTATTTAATTTGGAAATGAAGTTTTCTACATCCGCAATCTTAGTGTCAAACACGGCAAAAATGTCATCCACATATCTCAGCCAAATCCTAGGAAAATACTCGAATTCTTCTTTTGCTTCAGTTTCAAATCGACTCATGAAGACATTAGCAATGAAAGGCGATAAACAGTTACCCATTGCGGTTCCTTCATGTTGCTCATAGAACTTGTCATTGAAACGGAAGCAATTTTGTTTCATACAAAGTTTTGTAAGGTTTATATATATTCTTCTATTACTTATTTTCTATAGTTGTTTAATTCGAGTAAATCCTCAAGATAGTCCAAGGTCTGTGGAATTGGTACACTCGGAAATAATGAACAAACCTCAAAGGATATCAAAATTTCTCCCTCTTACAATTGAATATTCTTGACCTTATTAATGAAATCATTCGAATTTTTAACTGAAAAACTAGGCTGTGCAATGGGCAAACTTTCAAATTCCTTAGTCAGCCATTTTGATAAGTGGTAAGTCAGAGATCCAATAGACGATACTATTGGACGCATCGACTTCCCTGGCTTAAGAATTTTTGGTAGACAATACAATCTAGGTACAGTAGGGTTAGATACACGTAACCTATTCTTAACAGGTGGAGTAATAAGGTTGTTACATGATTTGAGGACATTTTTTATTTCCGTGGTCATTCTTGGGAAAGGATTTCTAGTAAGTTCTTTATAAGGACCATTACTAATTAGGTTGTTTACCCCTTCATAATAGTCCTCTTTATCTAAAATAACAACCTTATTACCTTTATTTGCTTTTAAATAAAAACAGTCTTTCTCGCATCTTTTGATAGTCTTTCTAGGATTCTTTGATCATGACTTTCTATTGTCTACGTTATTCATTATATTTTTAGAAATTTGGTTCCTGCAAGCCACTCTGACGAGACCCTTGGATGAATCAGGCAGATATTGAATTGAACTTTCAATCCCTGCCATGACATCATCCAAAATCTCATCAGAAGGGGCTACAGCAAAGTTTAAACCCTTGTTTAGAAGGTCAAGTTCTTCTTTATCGAAAGAGTGTGAGGAGTGATTTTCCACAATGTTAACGACCAATGTTAGTTACAGTTAGTTACAATGTTAGTTTTAATCGCCTCCGGATGATGCCAACTTGGTTGGCGAAACGCGCGTCGAGCGAAGTTAAAGTGTTTTGGTGTTTGTGGAAACTACTCCGACTGTAATAAAACCTTTTATTTAAAATTTATTATAAAAAAGGTCCTAGCTAAAAAATATATTTCATCGATTAGCAATTTGTAATTGCCTTGGATATAAACACAAAAATAATCAGTCAGCAGTTTTAAAATTAGCAAAACAATACAATACGATTGATAAGACACTAAGCACTTCAACACTAAGCACTTCAAGGAGTTCCAAGTACTTAATGTTCCACACAGATTGTTCACATGAAATAGCACTAGTTTGCTCTTATGTACATTTCGGATATGTTTGTTTGCGTTATAGTGCGTACTGCGTGGAGAAAATTTGGCCTGATGGTGGCCGCTGGTTATAAAACTTTATTAACCAACAAAACAATATAAATTACAACAATATAAATTAAAAGACGCAAACGATAAGTAGATTAATGAAGCTACAAGTTACAGTAAAACACAGCAGTGACCGTTGAACCTGTCAGTTGTCAGTTCATCAGATGACGCATGCGCAGACAACGAAATACCCAGTGCGATTTAACGCCTCCTATATCTGTTTACGCAATGATTTCCACCGGCGGCATCGGCGGAGTCTGAAATCCCATTTGTTGTGACCGTAAGTACATAGCTGTGCATATTTTAGTTTAATTACTTTATTCTCTATTTTATTATACTCTGGTAGCTGCGAATCTCGATGTGTATAACATCGACAATTTTCGTCGGAGGGTAAAAATGTCGTACCATTGTTATAACGTTGTATTAAAAAATGTGTTCGTGTTCAAGAAATTTTATACAGCTTTCAAAATACCCGTGCACTCGTCCAATAAAAAATATGACGACAATTTTACTGTATTTTGCATCAATCTATGTACATTACCCCGGGATTCTAAGAATCATTCCCTACGTATTTCTCGATATGGTGGGATAGAGATATACAGAATGTGTAAGTTAGATAGAGAGGTAAGATCGAACGTGAATTCCATGAATCCCGCAGAGAATACAACAGAGGAGTTAGTTAAGGCGTCGTCTGATTCTTGTAGTGCTTGTTGATTATACTTGTAAAACGTTGTACGTTTTCCGCAGTTTTTCCTTAGTAAAAAGCTCTACTTCAAAGTTGTAATAAAGTTAAAATAATCTGTCAAATGGCCAACGCCTGTAGTGGAAATGTTTCGGTGTAAATTTTAAATGTTCTGCGTAAATTTTAAAAGTGTGTTTCTTGTGTTATAAAAAAACGTGTTAGTTAAAAATATGCTTTACTACTACTTACACTACTTAAGGTAGGTGTCATTTACAATAAAATGCCACAAGGATATTGGCTATTTTCTAAAAAAAAGGTCAAACAAAATAATACCCAGGTGTTTTTAAAAGCTCTCTCAAAAAACATAATATTCAAATTACATACAATGTCATTTATTAAATTAAAAAATAATGACCCCAAGACGGAACCCTGTGGCACTCCAGATTTTTTTTACGGCATTTACTTCTTTGATTGCACCATTGATCATTTGATTGCAAGTTTCTTCACATCAGCTAACTTAAATGTATTTTCTCTAGCAACTTTCCCTTTTATTTGCGCCCAAATAAGCTCAATTGGGTTCAGCTCGCAGTGATATGGAGGCAACCATTTCATCCACTACATACTTCTTGAAAGCTGGAAAATGTTGCCTTGCCAGTGTGAAGAATTCAGCTTCAAGTAGTGAATCATCGTCTTCAATGTTTCTTTCTTTCAGCCAGTCTTTAAGTTGGCCTTTCCGCCGTGCAGTTATGTGCAGCTGTTCTGTTCTACGAGAATGAGAAGATTATTGATTTTTATTTTATTTGCTATATTAGGATAATTGCGCGCGCTACTGAGCACCGAATCCCATTAGTTTGCATATCAAACGAAAACACTATACAATAATTATTTGTCATTACAAGAAACCTATCTTCTGCGACGCATGAATTTCAACGACACCAGCTAGCAGCGCCTTCGAGTGTAAAATAACGATCGTGTTTTGTTCCGCCGCCGTAAAAGAAAAGAAATCATTTGCTGGGCAAAACGTGGTATATTACGTCTCCATTTACATAGCCTTGATGGGGTCATCAGCGGCAGGTTTCCTACGTCAGTTGAGAAAAGTAGGTTACGAATTCCATTTCTGCAGGATTTACTTTAATAGATATATGTGGGTAATAGATAACACTGGATCCCTGCATTCAAATGTAATTGAAACGTATTTAAGAATGGCACTGATTTACATATATACATATTATATTACCTAGAGATGCTTAATCTAAATGTAACCACTCAGATTTAGTGCATTAATTGAAGGTATTGCTCTCCAAATTCTTTGAACCTTGACCGATTGACATGAAACTTGGTGCGTAGTTAGAGGATGGCCAAGGAACAAAAGTGACATAGAACCGATGTGTGCTTTTAGCCTGGGGGTGGATGCCATCCCTTCTCAGGGATGAAAATGTTTTCACTTAAAATACCCGGAAATAGATAAAGGGACAAATTATAAGTAAAAAATATTCTATAAAATTTCTTCGATATTGATATTTTTCGAGTTATTCGCGATTGAAAACGTGTTAAAAATGCATGTTTTTTACTCAAAAACTTCTAGTTCTCTCAAAACAGTTGTAATAACCAAAAATGCAGCTTATGAGAACACAAAGAAGAGTTTTTTTTTATGATAGGTCAAAAATAAAGAGTATTGTGGCTCGTTGCAAAAAAACTTTATTGCAACAACTTGGTTCGAATACTGAAGAATTTTGAATACTGAAGACGGCGCTCGAGCCGTCATCGTCATCTTGGATCAAAGGTAAAAAAAATAGTTTTTTGACAATAATTCTGCGAAACAACTTGGTTCGTATACTGAAGAATTTTGAAAACTGAAGACGGCGCTCGAGCCGTCATCTTGAATCAAAGGTAAAAAGAAATAGTTTTTTCTTAATAATTCTGAGAAACAATCAAAAAAATCGCAAAAATGGGGTTTTACTATTTTTTGTAACAAATTTTTCCACCGCTGTAACTCGTTACTTATTAGACTTGTGTTTTATACTCTTGCATTTTCCTCGTTAAATCAATCGCTGCTTAGTTATTCTCAAAAAAGTAATTTTTGTACCTTAGATTCAAGATGGCGGCTCCCCCTTCACAAAGTCAAAAACTTGAATTTTTTATGAAGACCCAGATCTTAACAACATACTAAAAAATTATTACTACCACACCTTTTGCAAGGTAAAACTGTCTGCTGACTGGGCTATTAATAGAAGACCCCCTTTATGCTACAATAAGGACAATAGGCTTTAGATATTTCACTTGGTACGGTCTCTTTGGCGACACACACGTGTTTTCCATTTACGTTTTGAATTTTTTTGCGATATCGGAATTTATGTTCCCCCTCGAGAAAAACAAGAAAAAAATGATAAGAATAAGAAAATGATAAACGCATTTTTGGGTCTATGTTATACTTCCCGACGAAATTACAAACCTGGACTTTCCCATTTTGTTACAAATTTTGATTTTTTGTTAAAGATGTATCATACTGGAACGTAAAGTTTGAAACGCGAAATAAAACCCGGTTTGCTATGGAATAATAAAACTCCAGGCAACTAATTTGCACCTAATTGGATTTGCTCCCATCTAAGCCAGCCATTCCGATGGAATTTGAGGAAAATTTCACAGTGCACGATGCAAATGGGCACCCAGAGCCGCCTAGCTGGCCTTATCTGCAGGCTTCGCATGGGTATCGACCGTTGCTACCGCTGCTGGCGCTGATGTGACGCAAGAGTCATCTCGTTACCCACTACAAGAGAGAAGCACTGATACGAGAATACAATTTCCTGCTGTATTGCAGATTAGTTAGATGATGGAATGCATATTTTGTTGCAATTACAGTTACTAAAATAAAACTAATTCTGCTAAACTGATAATAATTAATATATTAATGTAACCAACAAGTGTGGAGATTGAAGTTTAATAGCTGCTTCCAGGGCCGTCGAGAGCCAGAGCGGGCCCCAGGGCAAAAGTCTTCGAAAAATTTTCAGAGTTCAAGGTCATTGTGTTTTTCTAGCTCTTAAATACATGTAAGGCTATAATATAATATATTGATCATACATGGGATCTGGTATAAATTTGTCGGGCCTGAATGTAGGTAGGGGAGCACATGACGTATCTTCAATAACATGTTTCTAAGAAGTAAAAAAATAAAACATAAAACCAATACTTTAATACATAATATATAAGGGTCCTAGTCTAGTACTATTGATTATGAAATATCTAAGAAATAAAACGTTAATTAAAAAACACAAAATAAATACTTTAAACTTTGGCAAAGTATGTGCCTACTTACTCTTCTTATTATTATTGTGTATATACATAGTGTACCATCAAATACAAAGATGGGGAGACATTGACTTGGAACCAACCGAATGGGGGTAGAAGCTGAAATGTTCCACCATCTAATTTTATTGCGAAGGTCAAACTTGACGTGCTTAATGTCCAAGCACTCAGAATTGATATTGAAGAAGACGTTGATGAACATATTAACGTCGACGATCTCGAGGAATTTTTTAACGTTGCGATGTCAAATGAAGATGGTGAAGGGATACGAGAAGCTCAAGAGAGTGCAGAACCTGAAGAGATTGAAGGAACATCAAGAAATTAAAGAACCAGAAATAGCAGAGTAAATCGATCTTGGTTGTACGAATAAACAATCACTTCACTTGTTTCAACAGAATTCGTATCTTCAATTCTTTAACTCCAAGTTTATAATAATTTCAACTTTTTGCTCTTTTAGGCTGATGTGACCTGCGATTCGCTCCTTCGCAAGGTTCTATCTTCATAACTATTACAGCAATCAAAAAACATTTAAGTATAATTTGATGGAGAATAAATTTCTATTCTTGTTTTTTTTTGTCATATTATTAATATTTTCGCAGATATTTTTAAAAAATGCTAAAAGTTCACCTTTAAATTGAAACAATATGTTTCGGACTGAATTGGAAGGGGCATTTTCAATAAATCTCTTTCTAAACATCAAGAGAAGCGATAGAAGAAAATAGAGCTTCCTCAGGAATGTTTATAACAAAAAGAAACCATGACGCCTGGCCTACTAGTACTTGGCCAGCAAACATACTGAAAGTTCCCTAATAAAAAAGTTGTGCTACGATCGCCACCTTGTGAAAAGTCTGATGTCGAAACACATTTTAACAAATATATTTCGGAAACATATTATGTTCGCGTGATATTCCAGATTTTGATTGTTATTTATAAAGGGGATTGTTATTTATAAATTTATTTTTAAACAACTATAGAAGAAAAGTAATAGAAGAATATATAAACCTTACAAAACTTTGTATGAAACAAAATTGCTTCCGTTTCAATGACAAGTTTTATGAACAACATGAAGGAACCGCAATGGGTAACTTGTTTATCGCCTTTCATTGCTAATGTCTTCATGACTTTTGCTTCGTTTTGAAACTGAAGCAAAAGAAGAATTCGAGTATTTTCCTAGGATTTGGCTTAGGTATGTGGATGACATTTTTGCCGTGTTTGACACTAAGATTGCGGATGTAGAAAACTTCATTTCCAAATTAAATAGTCGTTTCACTTCTGTAAAGTTTACATATGAACTAGGAAATAATAGAAAACTCTCATTTTTAGATGTATTAGTAATTAAAAATAGTGATAATAGGTTAGAATTTGATATATATATAGAAAAGATACCAGTACGATCAGATATATCCCTAATGACTCTCACCACTGCTATCAACATAAAATGGCAAGTTTCAATTTTCTTGTCCATCGTTTACTAAGTTTCCCTCTCAGTAATGAGAGATTTGAAAAATAAAAAGTATTAATTAAAGATATAGCTGTGAGTAATGGTTATCCTAGAGATATAGTTGAAAAACTAATTAGGAAGCGTAAATTTAAGGACACACTTCGTAATTCTACGACCTTTCAAAAGGATATAGAGGCTCCAAAATATGTATCCATCCCGTACGAACCCCGGTTTACTCATGGTTTGAGTAAGGCTTTCAAAAACGTGGGTATAACAGCGATTCATTCGTCGAGCAACAAATTACAACAACTTTTAGACAATCCAAAGGATAAAATTGTTCCAAATGAAAGGTCTGGGATTTACGAAATTAGTTGTAATGATTGTGATCGAAAATATATTGGACAAACGAGACGGTCAATTAACACCAGATTTAAAGAACATATAGCTCATCTAAAATATGGAAGAACAGATAAGTCTAGTGTTGCACAACATGCTTTTGACAACAATCATAGAATAGATATTAGTAATTTAAGATTAGTTAGAAATGTGACCAATAATAGACAGTTGGATGCATTTGAGAGCATAGAAATTGTAAAGTGTAATAGTAGTATGAATAGCGACAAGGGACCTATCCCGTATAGCCCGCTTTACGCGTTGCTTAGCAACCGATCATTAAAGCGTGATAGTCACGCGTAAATTTCACGGTGATATCATTAGTGACGTCACCGGAAAAATAGTATAAATATGGTAGATTTTGTAATTTAAGATTAGTTTTAATCGTCTCCGGATGATGCCAACTTGGTTGGCGAAACGCGCGTCGAGCGAAGTGAAAGTGTTTTGGTGTTTGTGGAAACTACTCCGAGTGTTATTTATAAAGGGGGTATGTTTTCTAAAAGAAAAACATTGATTTCCGGCTTAATGGCAAGCTTTATCAAAAATATTGTACGAATGAAAGTATGAGTTTTGATTTTCATCGAATTCATCTTATATTTTACGTGTTAAAGGAAATTATTTCTGCAGAGATTTGCAGAGGTTGATAGATTTATGTGGGACGCAGGATACCAGACTACAGATATCAGCGGCAGCCGAACTTTGACTGAAAATTATATACAGATTCGGCAGGTTCAAATATTCGGTGGTTCTGTGGTATAGTAACGAACAGAGAGGGCAAAATAATGTACTGGAAAGAAATATATTTATTCTAACACGTTGCCACTATAGTCGCTGGATACCATACGTTTACTTTTCTTTCTACTGTGTGTTTCATTTTCTTTCTACTGTGTGTTTATTTATAACATACTCATTCAGTCAACTCATTCTGCCTCTTTCATGTGGATTACAATTAGACAAGTAAAAGGGCGTGCATTTCACCGGGCGGGTGAAATGCACGTGTAGATCGTGGATTGGAGGAACGCCATTAACAGAACTAGTGTGGTAGAAAGGGATGCAGGCATCGAATTACGGATACGTTTGGTATTCCTAAACCCATGGTTCACCTTGGCATCACTGCCACTATATTGATTTCTTTCCAAGTACATTATTTTGTCATACCATATTTTTCTGTACGATGTAATCATCTACGTAAAGTTTGCACTTCCTATCAATGAGATATTAAAATCGGACCAGCTTTAAGTAAATGAATCGATCATCATCATTTTGAAGATAAAAACAAAAAGCAAGCAAAAAAACTGTCCATGTGTCCATGAATGTGGTTGAAAAGAGAGAAAATTATGTTATTTGTCGTCTTACGGAAAAAAAGTATTCTTCACAAAACATTGTGTTTAAAAACATTGTGTTTAAACCTATGAAATGTATTTTAATTTCAGTTTACATATACAGGGTGTCCGTTACTACCAAGTAAGCAAAACTTCACTTTTTACCGCAACCTGCCTCACTTTTTACCGGCAAAATCTGGTAAAACACTTATGTTGTTATGCATTTTAAATGTTTAATATACAAAGGTGGGTATTTGAATCAAATGAGAAGATAGTGAAAACGAGAGACTCTATTATTTTTTGATAAACAACATTTTAAATAAAATTAAAAAAACAATATTACAGACCTAAATTATAAATTATTTAATAAAATTAATAAAACAACTATTATTCAATATAACTCCCCCCAACATGCATAAGAAAATGTTCTGATAAAGTCGCCGTACACTTTGCGGATTAGAGTAGGCCTATTAATTTCTGATTACCTCTGATTACCTCTCTTGCTCTTTGTTTCTAAACAGCTAAATTGTGTGGAAGGCCGTCAGAGTATACTTTTTGTTTCATAATGCCCCAAATAAATAAGGCCATAGGTGTTAGGTCACGGTGACCTAGCAGGTCATTCAATTAGACCATATCCTGAACCGCTAATCTTTATTCTAATGGGTTTAAACACAAGCAGAAAGTTTTGCGAAGAATATTTTTTTCCGAAAAATGACAAATAAAAAAGTTTTCTCTCTTGTCTTGTCAACCGAAACTGTGTTCCATGTATTTGCAAAGATTTGCAAGATTTCCAAAAAAATTATTTTGAAATCGAAATTTCAAAAACTATTTTGGACACCCTGTAGATATACCTAACTAAGGGACTCTAGTTACAAGAGTTCCTTTCGTAAAATGAGAACTAGGAGAAAAATAATCTACAAAGATAAAGCGGAACAAATTTGTGCGGAATTTTAGATTAAAATCCTCAAATATTGATATAGTGAAATTAAATCGCGCACACAGGCACCCAATATTAATATAACAGAGAACTGGTCTCCGCATTTTCTCATAACTCAGTTTTACGAAAATGTATGTATGGTCCCTTTGGTGATATATTACGTATATGGAGGGCTTTTGAAACTGAAAATGGCTTTAAGTCACCGCAACCGTCATATCTCAAATGAAAATTACCAAAATGGATCGGTAGGTACTTATATAAGCATGAACAAGGAGAATGAAATGACCATATATGTATATATACAGGGTGTCTATATATACTTCTGAGGTCGGCGAGGTACGATATTGGGGAAAGTATATGCCTTAGAGCTTCGGGAAACGCTTACTACAAACGCTTGTGGCGCCCTCTATGTATAGCGGCATGACATAGAAACCCAAATTTTCAATCACATGTCAACAAATTTTCAATCATCAATAGTGTTGACTCGTATTTTATAATAAAATTCATTTAGGTATGTAGATCTATTTCCAATGTAAATAATTATATTCAATGGTAATCATTTAAAAATAATAATAATAAGTACACTTTATAAAATAATTTTAATTATATACCACCATGTGTGGATTCCAAGATGATCCTTGATCAAGTTTCAAGACCATCAAGGCATGTAGAAATGTCTATCATGCAGCCCAAATGTCATATTGGGTTATGTTAAGCTTGCAAATGCAGACCCTTCGGTCATCCTCTCAGGTAATGTATCCTTATACAGCAAGCCCATAGGGCCAGTGATAATACGTGGCAACATTACTATATTTGGACTGAATAATCATTACAGAATAGATATGTAAGTAAATTGGTTTCTCTTGTATGAATACAATTACACTGTGTATAAAATAAACAGGGCTCTACACAAAAAACATTCATTCATCCTGAAATTATTCTTTGCTACTTGCGTATGTTTCTGTTGTACATTTGGTCTTTCCATATATCGAAAAATTCCAGCTACTCATTGAAGTATCCGAGAAAATTCTTGGGGCTTTTTATCCTGGCCTATTCCTACGTTACGCTCCCTCCCACCAATCTAATTCAAGTTTTAATTACTGTGGAATCAACGTCTTTTTACTCTAATTTTTGTAAGTACCCAGTGAACCGAGTTTATTTTTGTTTTTTATGGTTTTAAAGGTTTTAATATGCATAAATCCGTATTTTGTACTTGGACAAGAAGCTATTAATTTGCCTATTAATACTGTAAAATCACTGTACTGGTGACTGAATTGATTGACTATCGTCCTCCGACGACGAAAAGGAGTCTAGAACAATAAGTCCCTGGTTACAATTTTAATTAGGTCCACGACCATAATAATTAATAATTTGTTACTGTTGGCTCACAGCCTTTTAATCGCTCAAGCGATGAAAAAATCTGAGTAGCCCACGGCTATCCGTCAGAAAGTATGGCCCCCGGCCTTAAATTTTCAGCCAGCTATTCCGAAGAGGAGTCTAGAACAATAAGAAGTCCGTGGTTACAATTTTAATTAGGTCCACGACCATATTAATAATTTTTTACTGTTGTCTCACAGCCTTTTAATCGCTCAGGCGATGAAAAAAATGTGAATAGCCCACGGCTATCCGTCAGAAAGTATAACCCACGGCCTTAAATGTAAAACCAGCTATTGGCTATGACTAGCTATTGACACCAGCTACTTCTTGCGGTAACCGGTGAAATTCGTCTTCTTGTTCTGGTCGACGTTTCTCCTCTCCTCCCTCTTTTCGAAACACCTCTGTAATTTTTCAAATAAAAAGCCGTCCATCTGGAATGTTCCAATAACTTTCTAGCAATCTGGATTTAGACGAGTAAATCTGCGATGTGTTCAAGTTGCATGGTGGGCACTGCAAATTAATTGAGAACCTCAGCCAGGGTTTTAATTCCTGATTGATCTGGAGCGTTGGAGCTAATCCATTTATAACAGTACCCATGGCAGTTAGTTCAGGGCTAATTGTAGCTGTAGGGTCACCACAAACTTGTCTTCTTCATTAGTGAACGTTGATGAACATTTCACTCATTCTGTCCTCAGAATTATCAGTATCAGAAGGCTCTCAATTGAATATTTCTTAGGGCCCCTGTACTATTATATCTAAAATTACACGATTTCGGTTAGTTTTTAAGATTAACTAACACCCGTCAATCTCTTAGTAGCTTATTATCGATTCAATTGCTATCTTTTGAAAAAATCACACGATTTCCGTTAGTTTTTAAGATTAACACCCGTTAATCTCTTAGTAGCTTATTACAAATTTTATTGCTATATTTCAATGAAATCACACGATTTCAGTTACTTTTTAAGAATAACACTTGTCAATCTCTTAGTAGCTTTTTAACGATTTAATTGCAATCTTTTAATGAAAACAAACTATTTTTATTTCTACGTCCGATACCAACGAGCACGATAAACGGAATGACCGACCAGACCAGGAGTACAAGAGATAAGGATTGAGTAATACATTTCTTTTAGGAACTCTAAAAAAAGTTCGTGCTGACGAGTAGACTTCACGGAAACTACAACGTAATTATATCAAGAAGGAAAATTTCTTCTAAACATGTCCTAATTTCAGAAATTCACGTAATATATGCTTTTACCATCATTATTTGGGCTATTATCTTGGCCCATATAACATCAGCTAACATTCCACGTGCCCTTCATGAAAATACAGAACGACGCATGCAAGGTAATAAAATAGGGGTACACTAAAGAAGCTGATTCCCGAAATTGCTCACAGTATATTTCAAGCCACTGCCTCACTGCACACCGGCGGCCCATTGGTGTCAGTTTTGCCTCATAGATCCCATGATACGCCATTATCCTCCCCGTACTAATTTTAGCCAAGCATATTATATATCTCCGAAGGGTGCGAGAGTTCATTTAGCAGCCCTTTGCGACGACTTAAGATCAACTAATTCCGCACACTTCGAATTTTTGACGGAGAAGCCCATAATACCTCCTTTCTAGAGTCTATTCGAGCGCGAGATACTCGCTGAATGATACAGTAATAAGTTACAAATCACGGCGGCCTTGACCCGCGCCCTTAATTGAATTGCAAACACGCAAACTACCCTATCGGGCACACCCACGGTGACAGAGGAGTTCCATCAAGTGAAAAAGTAATTCATATTATTTGCACCCACATAAATTTAATTGCAAATCCTGACCGTCGGGGCCGGGAGGTTTCAGTTGACTAGGTATTTAGGTTTTGAAACTTTCCTGGTAAATTATAGAGAATGCCGACCTATCTCAATAGATTAATGAAACTGCACCAAAACTAATTCTGTGTGGCAAGTTCTAAAGCCACTGGAAATTTTAAATTATGTTATTGTTTAAATGAAAAGCTTCAATGTTCATAATTCAATTCCTAATCCTTAATCTGAATAAAACAAACGTGATTAAATTTAGCTAATTATTTTAAAAATGCTCAATAGCTGTTTTGCTTCAACATAAGATTTGGTTAAGTAAGATTTGGCAAAAAAAATAATGTTTTTGTGTAAGGGAAGAACCTAATAATATATGGCCCAACAGTGGCATCCCAAAAAAATTAAAAAAGTATATAATAACACTAACTATATAAACACTAATAACAAATCGTACAGTTCAGAAACTTTCCTACCACACTAAGATGGCCATGCAACATAACCTCATCCTTGCAACGCACATAACATAACTACACATAACATAACTCCATGTATCATAATCGTTCAACCTTTCAGAACATGCCCCGCTGTCTCCTCATCTTCCAAGCATCCCCTGCACTCAGGGTCTTCCACAAGACCCATTATGTAAAGGTGTCGTCTTAGGTGACAGTGACCGGGCTTCACTGCCGATGTCACTCAAATTACATCTGCTTAGTTCTGTCTGGGGCAGTTGTCCAATGTTGAGTCATTTGTTGGGCTAAAAAAAGTCTTCATTGAGAGATCCGCTGTGCTTCTGGAGATCCCTACGAAGGGTTCAGGCCCAGTAGTTGTCTCTAAAGTGTCCAATTTGGTCAACTGATCAGCCTTCTCGTTTCCCGGTACACCAGCATGTCCTAGGACCAATACAAGGCGTAAATTATTCCTCCGAGAGAGCGTCTCGAGGACGGTCTTGCATTCCAGAACCAGTTTTGAGCGCACTTCAACGGCACTAAGTGCCAAAATGGCAGCTCTACGGTCGGAGCATATATTGATTCTACCAGTTCTTTGTCGGCCGGCTAGGTGCTCCAGCCCACAAGATAGAATCGCAAACACCTCGGCCTGGAAGATAGTAGCATGTGCTCCCAGGGCAAAGTATTTCCTTAATTGATCAGAGTCGGAAAATACTCCGGCACCCGACATTCCATCTGCCCTGGATTCATCCCTATACCAGTTGGGAATGTTGCAGGCTACCGTCGGGACGTTCTCTACCTCCCACTCCTCGCGGTCAGGGATTATGAACTCCAGGAAGTTCAAGGGATATAGTTTAGTGGGAATATGGTCACCACTCATTTACGAGTTAAAACCTATCATCATCTCGAATTTTGTTTACATACAAATATTCAAGATGGCGGACATAATTGCCATCTATAGTACAAACTTTTTTTCAAAAAATTTGCTTGTGCATACTTTTATAATTAATGTTGCATTTGAAACGACGATGCCTCAACAGCTATAATATATATTTGCCTTACTTATATTCTTGACAGTGGCTACACTAATTTTAGTTGCGTTCGCGACCCTTTCTTGTCACTTTTACTAGAGGAATTAATAAATATACCTTATGACATCTTCCCTCGCGAATTTCAATGTATTATGCACAATTTGCGATGATGTGTAGTTAACATTACGTTTTACAAGTTTACTGAACTTCCATAATTGAAACACTTTTTCCTGAACTGTACACACGATGTTCGTTCACTGAAGTTTAGCGGGAGAATGCGCTCCGCTGCTCCTCTAAAGGACGGTTCTACTGCGCACCTCAAGGTCACGGCTAAGATGAATGGTCAAGCTGTGGTGTCTCCTATCGGTCTTATCGAGGTCACATCTCTAGCCGAGAATATTAGCGCGTCTGAGGAGCGGGCGTACAACAGATCCTTGAGGCACGTGATATATACGTGTATAGTTAAGCTCTGAGCTACTACTGGTAAATCTTACACACAAGATTTATATATTGTATGTAGCATTGTAGTAATTGTAGACAATTAGTTGGCTTGCGCATTTCTCCGGTTTCGTCAATCAAGAATTCAGTGTAATTGACTTTAACAGGGATGGCCTCTTCGGAATCATTAAAAATGAATTATTATTAAAAGTTTTCAGAATGTATAGGTAGCTTATGTTTTTTATTATCCCATAAAATTGTTTTGGTAAAAGAGAACATTTGTATTCCAAACAGAATATTATCCGCTTTAACTGTATTCGCAGGAGATTTGTTGAATTCCAGGGTCACTGTTGCGCCGCTATGGAATTTAAACACATCTTATTAGAGTCGATCTGCTCTGGGTAATATTGGGATTTAGTTCTGCGTGTTCCATCTGGGCCCAAATGGTATACTGTATATTGACCTAGAATTCCCTTTGATATTTATTATATTTGACAAAGGGCTACAGATCGAGGTAAATTAGGTCGTGGGGAATTGCTGAGTAACATGCTACAAGTTTGTATTTTTATACAAGGCGTGCCAGAAACACGAAAATATAAAGACCCATTAATTTCGTATAATACTGGTATGAGTTTCATGTATTTATAGTGTTTTCGTTTGATATACAAACTAGGAGAAAAAGTTGTGCGGCATTTTACAAAGAAAACCCGTACCAATTACTACAGAAGCGGTAAATGACATCACTATGCAATACAAAAGGATATTTAGTGTAAAATTGTATACCGCCACAATTTCTTGGGAATGGAACTAGGGTCTCTAGTCCGCTGCGTACCAAATCGGTCGCTATCCCTCTTCAACTCGTATAAATCCCATTTCTCTTCTCGCTCACTTAGAGGACACAGACATGAACAAGGCGGCGATTTACTGGCTTTACTGCTCACTGGCGTATCATCATGTGCAACCAAGGTGAAGTGACTTCAAAAGATGTCTTATTATGTCATATTCATATACAGTCAAACTTCTATAACTCGAACTTCGATAACTCGAATTTTTGATAAGTCGAACAAAATTGGTTGGCAACAGCCATTAGCAATGATAATTAAACTTATTTTTACTTGATAACTGGAACTTCTATTACTCGAATTTCTTGATAACTCGAACGTAATAATTGGCGCCAACTTCGATAAGTCGAATTCTGGGAGGGTAACATAATTTTAATATGTATTGTATTATTGCTGTACCTATATAAGAACAGTTCGAAATTTATTGCTGCTAATTACATATATAATATAATCGACGCTACTGACCCTAAAGGACAAGCAAGATTACAGTTTATCAAACTTGCTTCCCCCCCTAAATTTCAACCACTTGATCAAGGTGTTATACAAAATTTAAAATGTCACTATCGTCGCAAAATTTTGAAAAGACTATTAAACTCTAGAAGAGAATAAAAACAATAAGCATTATGTTAATGGACCGTGTTGTTGATGTAACAAAAGCGTGGAAAATCAACGTCAAGCCTGAGATAATTGCTAATTTGGTCAAAATTAAAGATAATTGCAAAAAAGCAGAATTTGGTCAAAATACTGAATGGAAGGAAGAAGATGAAATTCCATTGATTTTCATACGTGAACGTTTGGATGATAGAAGTGAGGATGAAGTGCAACTACAATCTGAATGACGCTTGGCCAAATTTTTTAAATATGCCAGATATTGTATTTTTTGTTGGCTATATGCACATAGATGATCATACTGTTACGTCGGAGATTCCCACAAATGATGGTTTATATTTAAATACTAATGAGCATACTACCGAAACTGAATCTATTTATAATAATTTAAATGAAATTGAAGCATTTTTTTGAAAATGGATTTCCTTTTACAAGGAAATAAAGTGCATATGTTTATGTACAATATATGTATGTATAAGTGTATATTATTGAAATATAGCCGTTGTAACAATATAAGAAATAGGTTTTTTTTCAAATACGTAAATATAAGTACAATTCAATAACTCGAAGTCTTGATAACTCGAACTTTATTTGTGGCAGGTCATGGTTCGACTTAACGAAGTTCGACTGTATGTGCAAAACTTTAAGCCAACAAATTATTTAATTTGGAATGTATTAAAAATATATAAAAAATGCTACGTTGCAGCTAAAATTTGGTGCTAAATTTAGCCAATAACATCACAATGAATCACAACCACAAGCAAAATGAATGGTTAATGACACCGGCAGTTGCTAAGATTTTTTTTGTTGCCAAATTTAGATGCCTTTGATTTGGAGGATATGTGGTTCCAGCACGTAAATTGGTGTTTCAAGTTTTCCCGATGAACTGCAATAGACTCTTCGACTTTCGCAGAAAAGAATGTAAGAAAAATACAGCATTCAGAAATGAGAAGAAGATAAGGGCGGTACACCAAAATAATGCAATAGCTTATGCATGGCATATACGAAAACATGGCATATATCCAAATCCGTCACAGTCGTGCCATAATAGGTACCAATGAAATTAAAGACGATTGTATTATAAAGAGTGAGTGAGAAATTAATTCACTGCTGTGGCCTTCACAACAGTTGAACAATTATTAGAACACAGGGTCGAACTCGCCAAGAGGCATACGTTCAATTAAAAGTATGAAGAACTTTTAGAATTGAATGTAACAATAATATTAATAATATTCATAATATTTATTAATTCTTTAATACAGAGATGTATAGGGCAATACAAGTCAAAGTACAAGGAAAAAAAAAGAAAAACAAATATTTGCAACTATTTCTCACTATAAATTATCATCCATAAATTTATGAACAGTTTAATAACATTTGCCAAGTAATAGCTGTTTAATAGATTTTTTTGGGCGATTTCTTATATTTTGGTATATATTTGGTGGAAACATACTAAAAATTTAACACCCTAGTACATTTGAAATGTTGTGTTTTTTTAGGAATACTCAATAAATCGCCATATCGTGTAGTATTAAGTGTGGAATGAGAGTTTTGGTGATATAAAATGTTTTCTCTAACATACAACGGTGTTTTATAAATGTAAATACCGGGGAATGTTAGTGTTTTATCAGCAAATATGTTTCTGGAGGACTAATGCCAAATATTCTTCTAACGCCACGTTTATGCACAAGAAAAATCCGACTGTTACAATCCTGTTACAATAAATTGCATAAAATGATGTACATACCACGTGATTTAATTGATAGTAAATGTAAATGCCCAAAAATTTAGTTTTCTTAATATTAAATATGAGGTCATTGCATTGACGGTTTATAGAAAAGCAATACAGTTTTCACAGGCCATAGTTCCTCCGGTGCGGCGTTCAAGTGGAAAGTACATATCAACAGCAAACAATGTTAACATCGATGCATCTAAATGATGTACCAAATCGAATTAATATATACCTGACAAAACAATTAACGGACCCAGCACGGATCCTTGGGTAATTCCTAAATCAAGATTTGTAGCGTATGAAATACCTTCATTGATTTTAACACACATTGATTGCTCTTTGCGTCAAATAATGGATAAACGAATCTAAGAATAGTACTCTAAAACCAATAATATTAAATATCTTGCTTTTAACAAATAGAATATTCAGACAATAAGACGAGCTTGACAGATTAAAAAATTATCCAGCAACATGCATGCCTTGATCTAACAGTTTATGTTCAATAAAATTACATGCATCTGATTGGATAGATTTACCTGGTCGAAAACCATGTTGGAAATTTTACATATATTTGATTTCTGTGATTCTTTTGAATAAGAATATACAGGGAATAGTTTAAATTACTCTTACAAAATAGGTTCCTCTGTAAGTATACGAAAATAAAACTGTCTCTTTATAAAAATAACCAAATCACTTTTGTACTATGTAACGTAAATAAATTCCGTTCCGATATATAGCCAATATTTTGAATAATAGTACCCTATTTCAAATATTTAAAATAAACCGCGAGATACCTATCCCATGTCCTGCCATACTGAAACCACGTGTATTCCACCCGCCGAGTCGCGAGCCGAAATGATAGGGTGAAACTTTTCGTTTTTCTTTGTTCGCATAGTTTGATAACTTAGCGGTTATATTTTCTAACGTATTCTAACGTATTTTCTATGTACGTGTGTGTATGTACTACAGCTAAACCCTAGTAGTTAGAATATAGATTTCTGTACGGAAATTACGTCGATTTAAACGACTCATTTCTTGTTGTGTTTCGACGTTGAAATAGGCTTTGGGCTACATTTAATTTTATTGTCTTAACACCAGCAAATGTGTATACGTTGGGTGGGCTGTGGATACATATATCTACATATCTCTGTTGGTCTTGGTATATTAATTCTAAATTCTTGTTTATTCTGTTAATTATGCAAATGAGAAAATATAATTCCCCATACTAACTAAGTCCCTGTTAATTTTTGGCGTTTATACAATTTAATTTTGCAAATTCCGCGTCTACTGACCTAGCCCTTAAAGGTACCCCTACTCTTTAGAAAATTTTTTCGTTTGGCCCATGATAGTTCTGTTCCTAAGAAGATAAATGTCAAGGAGGTACATACGTGCCAGTGTAAGCAATAATAATATGAACACAAATTTGAAATTTGAATCCAAATTGCGAGCACGGCGATCTATCTATCGACCTTAATAATCTTGGTACACCTTGCCTGGTATTTATAGCGATATGGGACGTCCAGATTTTTCCCAGTAACATCTTGTGTGATCGAGGGCTGGAAATCGGTCATTATCGTCCTCACTGGAACCTTCTGGGCGCGTTGATTCTGACCGCGTGCGTGTTTCATCCTCGGCGGCACACATCGTCTACGGACATACAGTGATTTTTCGAGAAAAAGGGAAAGAGAAAAACGAGATTCCTTTAATGCGGAGTACAAAATCAAAAGGATGCTGGTATTTATAAGATCAATTACAGTTCATTACCACATCGTAGTTATTGCGCTTTTTATACCGTATATACAATGTTACAGTTCTAGAGCTACATAACACAGAACAGTGTAGCGACACCTGCCATTTTATGTGTTCATATGCAGCTTGGTACAACCAAACATTTATTTTAGCTCTATTTATATACCCTACTTTCAGTAAACACTGGAAGAATGCAGGAAAATACTTTTAAAAATTACATACAATTACGCACGTTTATAAATATAATTGGAAATTTAAGTGAAAGTAACAATTCACTCGCGTATTTACGTAGGTGACTTATATAAACAAAAGACTTAAATTTTTTCGTCGATACAGATATACAAGCGATAGCATCATAAATCTAGAATCCGAGATATATTTTTGCAAATAAATAAAAAAATCTAGCCATTTTCTTCAAGGAATCAAGGAATCCTACGACATCATATGGGGACAGAATTATACACATCATACAAACCTGGAATTTAAAGTCAAAGTAAATGGCACACTATCACAAACAAAACTACTATAAAACGGGATCGCTCGGGGCTCAGTGCCACCCCCTCAGACACCACCCTATTCTTGACAGCAGTAATTATGACCAATATTTTACTACCTGTCAGAGCCAACTTATACTCAGATGATCTTGTCATATACTGCAAAAACAGAAACATCCAGACCCTTAGAACCCTAACACAACAAGCAATAAATAACACCAAATCTAATGCAATCCAACCATGGTTAACTTAAAGGCGAAGACTTATACTTCCCAAATGAACATTTGCTACATCTCTTCTCGTAGAAACATCCCATATTCATACACAATATGATCACAAAAACGTCTGCAAAAAGCGGCCAAACAGCAAAAACAAAAATGGAACACCAAACAGCAACACCAAACTCAAAGATATCAAACCAACAATTAATCGACTCCTAATCCTACCAGATAGATAATCGAAGAGACCAAGTAAACATTTCCGTAAATTACGACTAGGCCGCCATAGTCGTCTAAAGTCTAACACACAGCTACCTACCTCATCAATAGAGAAGATCCGTCCCGATGCGAAACATGTCAAGAAATTTTTGTATGTATGTTTGACGGATAAATTGAATTTAAGCAGTGACTACACCTTTCCTTTAGCATGTGTTTGGAGATTCAGGTCGGCATACTACGTTCATTAGTCGATTGAATTTATCGATATTGCCACAGCGCATTTAATAGATTCTTTGTCATATATTTACCACAAATATCTTAGCGTATATATGTGTCGCTTTGTTGTTTTTTGAGTTGAACATTGGCAGTTCTGTGACGCTGGCCTGGGTCGGAAGATATATGGTCTAATTTTCTGGAGCGTTGACCTCGTCGCTTTCTTTTTAGCCAGCCGCGTGAATGGCATACTAGTTTTTCAATGTGTTAACCTAAAGAACACAATAAAAGATATGTTGTGTATCATACTATAGCGGTTGAAGCATTATTATGTAATTAAAAAAATACAATTAATTCGCGTATTTCGCGTAGGCGACTTGTATGAATACAAAATTTAAATAGTAGCAGGTACTACCCTGAACTTGGCATTATAATTGTTATTACTTACCGTGAACGGTTAATAATTAAATGAATACCAACTTGGAGGCGCTCAAACAAATACAGGTAGGTATACCAGATAGTTTCTAATAATAAATGATAAAAAGGCACTTACATTTGGGTGATGATTTGTCCTCTAATTATTTATGTTAACAGTAGAAGTATTACGTTAATCCTTCAGGAAGTGTATGTACCGTTTAATTAGTATATTACTCGTTCTTTATTTAGAAACAAACAAGTTAAAAGAACGTGTAGTATATTTGTAGATAATATATGTCGCATGTTTCTATTATTAGACACTAAATTGAATTAATAGTATCTATCAAATCCATAGCCAATAAGCGTAAGTGTTTATTTGGATCTAAGACGGACGGTATTTGAAGACATATTAGACGGTTTAGTTTTTGTAAAAGTAGGACTTTTGTTGTGTCCAGGTGAAATATTGACTGTGACTTTCCAAGGGAACTCCACGATATAATATAGTGCACGATAACTTGGTAACTATAAAATGTTTTATGTGCGGTAATTCCACACAAAATCTTCAAAATCCTGGTTATATGAAACTTAAACGATTGTTTCGCATTTTTAGCAAAGGAGGCGTGTTCTGCTTGTTCAAACTCATTTTAAACTATTGGAAATTTGATGAAATGTCACATTAACTGACTGTTACTGATTTATTTATAGCATTTTGATGGTCAGTCCCTTGCCAATATTTCGACAGATAGTTTGCAAAAATCGGCTAGGAGGATATTTCGACCGATATGTGTGCCTCGACTGCAGTTGTTCATTTATTTTTATATATATTAAATGAATGTTAAATAAATAACGTATATAATAATGCGTAATTATAATTTTGTAGGTATTTTGTACTTTAAGATTTTCGATGTTTGATTTATGACCTGTGGTATGATGGTTATAGAATGTCTTTCTAACTGTAATATTGTTGTATATTTGTCTCCTTTTCATCGTTCTTCAAGAAGGTGCATTTTTGGCTATTGTCGACTTCAATAATACAGTATTTACATATAATTTGATATAGAATGTGTATTTTTTTATGGTGGACTTTTGCCTTTTAATATAGTGTAAAAGAATTTTGTTTTGTAATTTTATGTGCTATGTAAATATCATATGGTTTTTAAAATGTAAATATATTTATGATTAATAGATTTTTTTAGTTGAAATTGAGTAGAAGAGTAATTTGAGGATTTATGCAAATTGTTGAGCATTACTTATTTGTTTTCCTAATGTTTGTTTCGTGGACTCATTTTAAAACTATGTACCACGTTATTAATTATTGACCTAATTTAATTTTTTATAATATACATAACATACTTATGTGGTTAGGTTTCAATTGCAGTTTCAATATTTGCTATATACTCCAGTCAATAGAGACTAAAAAAATGGCTTACCTGGAAAAAATAGGAGAATTTAGTTTTATAGGGTAACTTTATGTTTTTTGGGTCGCTGGTTCTGAATTTTTCACTTCCATCCAAAAAATCTCACCGGAAATACCTCTATTATGAAAAAAATTGCACCAAAAATGATTTTTTTTCAAATTAACTCAATTTTTGTTAATTTTTATAGGAAAATGGCTTGAAATATACAAAAAAATAGATAAAAAAGGTTTGGAACCTTTTTTTGGCAGATTATTTATGGCAGAAAAAATTATTATTGCAAATTTAATTAAAAACGAGTTCTTGAGAGATTTCTTTTCAAATACTTATTTTATATGTATGAGCTTCATATTTGGCCAAATATAACTTTGAGGTGTGGTAAACCATCATACCAAATTTCATCAGAATCGCTTGTATAGTTTTTGCACAATATTGTTACATTTCGATTTTTGAAAAAAAAATAATTTTTGCAAATTTAACAGGGTAAAAGCTGTTAAACCCTCTATATACATAGGGCGCTCAAACTATTAAATGCATTTTAAAATATTGCAATCCGTTAATTAAGAGAGCCGTGGGGTAATTTTTTTAACAAATTTTAAATTTTTTCATTTAAAAAAAAATTATATAACATCATTTTTAAGGATTTCTTTTCAAAAACTGGAGTGACAGTTTAAAAAAAAGGTTATGATTCGTTGATTAGTTCCGGTTAGTTAGATTTTTCTAAAACGAATAGCTTCCGAGTTATATGAGCGAGAAAAAAAAACAATTGGTAGAGTAGAGACGGGGAATATGGAATACCTCTTTTATTTATGGAATTATTCATTTATTTTTGAATTACATTTATTTTCGAAAAATATTGAAAAAATATAAATAAAAAAAATACTAATGGCATGGCCAAAAGGTTTATTTGATAAAATTAAGGTAACAAACTCTAAAAAAATATAAAAATAGGTCAGCTGTAACACCCTTAAGTCAGCTGTAAAACGCCCTGAACAGAAAATACATTCTGCATAATCTCTTGGGTCACTGTCGATATTCGGGAATATTTCCCCATCTAACGAGTCATATACTAGTGAAATAAGTACTTCCATTTAAATCATCTGAAGATGTGTCATCTTCTATCACTAGTTGTTTTCTCATTTTTTTCCTAACACAACTTGAAGTTGCTTTGGCGTCAATATCGATTTTACTGCTTCCAGCTTTTACATCGCCAGTTGGCTTTTTCTTTCCGTGTAAACCAACTTTTCTTTGAACTTTATCTTTTTCATTTTTCGATAGAATTGAATAGATGTCGGCGCTCCTATTTGCCGCTTTCCTCTTTGAGAAAAAACCTCAGGGCATTTTGATTGCACTATGCTAAGACCACTCTCATCGACGTTAAATATTTGGTTAGGTGAAAAGTTTTGTCTTCCATTTGTTTCTCTAACAAATCAAAAAACTGGTCAACGGTTTTTTTTTGTAAAGCCTAGTGATCGTGAAAACGACGTTCCCGTTGGCTTTCGTAGGCTTAACACGTCCTTATGCCTTAATCTAACACGTTTTAGCCAATCCTTTCCGGCCGCTTTTTTAAGTAATGTTTTGGAGATGTGTTAGATTTCGTATTATGTACAAGTAGTTACTCATTTACACAACACTGGAGAAATACTGGGAGAAACTTCGATCTTCCATTGAAAGGTGTAAAGAACAATACCATTGTTTTTACAAGCCTTTTGCATGAGTATCATCAAGTTTGCTGTGCGGTATCTGTTTAGATAGGTTTAATGAAAACAAAAATTTCCATATAAATAATAATCCGGTATCTTTAGGTACCTACTTACCGGAATATTATTTATAAGGAGAATTCCACATTTGGGTATTTTTTCTCCATTATTCTTTTATGAAAGTGTACATAGTGGGTATTAATATAAAAAAATCGATAAACATTGACCAAACCCACCGACCATCTCATAACATAACACTTAACCTGACTTTTACAGCTGGCCTAACGCTCTTCCGTAAGAAATGTTAAAACTAATATGCGACGTACGTTCATGAAAAATAGACATTTTAATTTAAAATCATTTGTATATTTAACTCATAGGCCTAAAAAACAATTTGGACTTGAATTGTAGAGAAATATGTTTAAAGTTTGACGTATAATACCTTTAAATACTAAGAAATGTCCAAAACCCGAGAAATTCCCATCTGAAAATCACTCTTTTAAATCTCCCATAAGAAATGCTTGGCAGTAAAATTTGCTGAAGTATGTTTAGGAATTTCAAATATCCCTCTCGGATTTTCCTAACCTAACTAATATCGTCAATTAATTGAAGTAAGCGCTTAGGATAAGACAAAACCATTTTTCCGAATAATCGGATTAAATTCCAAGGCAATTAAAAATGGCAGACATTTCCTTATTCATTATTCTCGCATGCCGTAACTACCGGAGTACTACCTATATTATTTATGTACGAATTTTAATCCAAAATTTTGTACAAGCAGATGACCAAAATCCGCGCCGAACCTCTTACCGGAACTTCAACGACCCTGAACCTTCATAATCATATCTCATCTAAATTACCACCTGCTTTCGGTGCTTTCCCGTTAATCTCCACCATTATCTTTACGGGTTAATTTGTAGTAACATTTTTCTTAGCCGCCCGCTCGTATGCACGCGGAGGCGCTCGTTGTACCCCGCCGTTTGCTGGAATGGCCACTGCCGCTTGTTCAGTAGATCGCGGGAGCCTTTGAATATCGCGTAACCGATATCGCAGTGGTGAGAAAAACACGTGCGTCGAGTGATTGAAGTTTTTGTGTGGAATTTCGCTGCCGTCTGTAATCTGCATGACTCATAAATCGGATTAACCTACAGTGTGGTGGAGGTATTTGAATTAGATAGGGTTTATTCTAATGTGTATTGACTCAATACTTCCCGTGCATTGTTTTTGCATCGACGTAAATAAACAGCGGCCGGCGGCTTATTTTAATAATGATTCTAAGGACTGCATATTGGATAGGCACCTATCATTGTTTGCATAAAATATGTTTTCGGATACCAAAAGTAAATGTTTTTTGTTTGGTATATTCAGTATAATTACGTAACGGGATCTACGTACATATATTATTAATGACTAAGGTAATAATATCAAATCGTATTAACACTCCACACAAAAGCATAATAACATATTAATATTAAGTATAGGTACTGTTCATTTCTGCAAAACTAGACCACCACTCAATCACATAAAAATGTGAGAAGATTAAACAAACGTATATCGTATATGCCTACCTACCTACATATATGTAATTAGTAATATAAGTACCTATCCAAAGTACTGATTAATTATACTTATTAAAGTGGAGGTGGGTGCTTACATCAAACATTGTTGCCATCAAAGATCAATAAGAGAGGTGTTGTTGGTGCAAGCATCATACACCCCGATTTTATCAGTATCGCCGAGAAAAAAAAATCATCATATTTCTAACATCGCACAATATCTACCTAGGTACTAGGTACTAGGTATAGGCAACGGTATAGGTACGCTGGCGGCCATTTGAAAGTGCACGATTTTTTTTGTTATTGTAATGTGATCTTTTTATATTTCATTTTGACACTTATTTGAAACTTCAAACAAATGTCAGTAATTAACTCCATAATTTACCAACCACTTTATTAGTTTTCAAGTTTTAAAATGCCGCGGTTAACTGAACCTGAAAAAATGTTACATTGCTTGAAAATGATTGGTCATTACAGGCAGTTGCAGATGAGCTAAATGTGAGTAAGAGTTGTATATTCAAACTCAAACAAAATGGAATGCAGTAAAACGTTCGCTACGTCCACGGCGGAGGGCGTCGCCGTCGTAAAATAAGCACTGTGGAGCAAGATAACCTCTTCCTAGACCATCTTAGAAGGAATCCCTTTGAGGCAGCAGTGACGGCCTGTTTCGAAACGGAGTTTCCTGGATCTGTGAGGTCTGCAAGGCGGCGGGTGAAGAGTTCAGAGTTACGAAATTATGCGGCAGCAAAGAAGGTATTTTTGGAGCCAAGGCATAAAGAACAACGTCTTAATTTTGCGAACCAGTTTGTCGGTAGGCCCGACGACTTTTGGAATAATGTCATATTTTCCGACGAAAAGGTCTTTCAGTCATGTCATGATGGTTCCATCCGCGTCTACCGACCTCAGAATTCGAGGTTTGAAGAGAGGTATATTAAACCTACCGACCGGAGTGGACGTTTTTCCATCAATGTTTGGGCATGGATAAGTTCCCTAGGTCCCGGTGTTTGCTGGAGGATAGGAGAGCACCTTACCGGACAGAGTTACATACGCATGTTGGACAATATTATGCTGCCGTCCGTCACTATGTTGTATCCTCAGAATTTTATTTTCCAGCAAGAGAATTGCTCAATTCATAAATCAAGAATTGTCGCCTGGACGAAATATTAATTTTATACAGACCTACTCGCGTTATAGTTTTGTAGTTTTACGTTACTTAATTTTTATAATTTAGTTTATTTTGAACATTTTTGGGACGTTCGTTAATTTGGAATTTTTTTAATAAAATAATAATACACTTTTTAATTTTGATAAGTAATAATTAGACAATTGTGAATGTCATAATGACACATCACATGAACCTCAAATTTCAAAGTCAGTTTTACAAAAATCAAATATAACGAAATCTGATATAAGAGTCGTGCACTTTCAAATGGCCGCCAGAGTACCTACGTAGGTACTATAGTGTTTTCGTTTGATATACAAACTAGAGCAAAAAATTGTGCAGCATTTTACAGAGAAAACCCGTACCAATAACTACAGAAGCGGTAAATCACATCACTATGCAATACAAAACGATATTTAGTGTAAAATTAATTTGCCATTTCCGCCATGCAGTTGTGGGCAGCTCTTCTGTTCTACGAGAATGCTAAGATTATTGTTTTTTATTTTATTTCCTATATTAGGATAATTGCGCACGCCACTGAACACCGAATTCCATTAGTTTGCATATCAAACGAAAGCACTATATTTAAGAAGCTCATGAATAGTATCCATGTAACTAAGATAATTTTGTGATAGTACCATACCTAAACAATTATTAATCTGTGACATTACTAAAGTCTATACAGATACTGTGACAGACAGTGACGGCTGATTATGATAATTCATGGTGGATTTTTGGTACCAAAGCTAAAGAAGCGCATCTAAGAACCTCTGAGAAGGGCGCCAAGGTGACAATTTTTAGAAATTTCAAGGTCATTGTGTTTTACAAGTACCTCAAAATTTGTATTAAACTACATCTACATTAATAAACGTGTGATGCTTTCTTAATTTTGAATAGGAAAAGTTATGGAAAACGCGGTAATATTACGTTATAAGATTTATATTTTTGGAAAGAGAATAAATCTTTTCAAGATTGATTTATTTTCCCAAATAATTGCTTTGTTGAAATTTTTTAAAACATTGGAAAAAAATCTATGTTACGGCAAAATCTGAAAAGCCTGTATTTCATCGTGCCCTCTTAATACCAGTTCCAACTTTCCACAAAATTTTATGCAATTGATAATTTAATTTAAAATATATCTACTTATTTTTACTAACTTGTTCATTATGTTTTATAATATTTTGTCTATATACCTACACCTACTGAATCTTTACTGAGCCTAACATATAGCTAAATCCGTACTGCACTTTACGCGATTAGCAGACATTTCTTGTTTCTTTATATTCTGGTTTAAAAATGTTTCAGACCTTCCTTGTCCATTCCGACAAAACTGAAATAAAATAAAACATGGCAAACACAACAGATCATTCATCTTATCACATCCACAAATAATTGAGATATAATTCTGGTGTTTGTCACCGACTTTCTTGATTTTTATTTTTTCTACTAACAGAAGAATTTTAAAGACCACTTTCAGAATATTATTTAAGTATATTATTTTCAGTATTGTTACTCATTTTAGCATCAATAAACTTGAAATAACCGTTTTGGGTTATATTAGCGAGAGCAAATAAATACCGTGGCAACGATGTACACCCCACAAGTAGTAAAGAAGACTAAAGTGATGGCTCTAAAAGCTCTGGTAATATGAGCCCTCTCGTATTATGAAAGTCGTTCTAAAAATTTTTTTCTGTGTTGCTTTGTCTTTTATTGGCGTTACTTATTAATACCTGGTAAGAACTTTGATTTAAAACTATTTTGTTATAGGTATCTGTAGATATATGAAGTCGGTCAGATGAATTCATACGTATTTCAGGATTATTAGATCTTTCATTATATGTGTCTGAATGAAGTACATCCGATTAATTTTAAAACCTTATACAGGCAATTATATAAATGTTGACGCAATTCTTACAAAAAATAATAACTACCGACGCTATAAAACGGTTTTATAATGCTTTAAATTTACCTTATATGATATCTATCTTTCTCACGCTAACTATACTTATAAAATATTTATTAATTTTCACGATATAGTTATAAAATACTTAAATACTTATACAGTACTTATAAAGCTTCTTTTATACTTATTTTATAACGGCTTTAATACAATGATTTTGGTATATTAGTTTTTTGAAATTGCATGTACATATAGATATAATGTAATAATAAATTTAAACTAATTTTACGTTCTGCTTGCGGAAGAGATTGCTGGATCTAAGTTGAATGTGTTTTTTTGTTAAGCGAAATCTTTGCAAAAAATCATTGTCAAGACAAACATTTTTTTCATCATCACTTATTAAATTCATACGTTTTTATAAACTAATAATGTTCCAAATAAAAATTGTGAAGAAAAGCACTTTGATCGAGAGTTCACCGTCTAAATGGCGGAAATTGGGCGTTCATTTCAACTTCGTATTTGACCTAAGATCAGCGGCGGCTGGTGATATTTTTGTTTGGTGGTTTGTTGATACCATTTTATTTGTTGATACCATTTAAAATGGACGGGAAATTTGTGAAGGGAAACCTTAGACAAATATCTCGAAACAGTTTTTTATTTTTCTTGATCGGATGAGTATTATCATAATTACAATTTAGTTGTAATTGCACGGTAAATTCCTATATAAAAATTGAAAAACCTACGGTAGTAACTAATGAACTGGTGGGATAAGTATTGTAACAATCAAGTAAGCACCGGATTACCTTTGGTAATCGAAATTCTTCAATTTCATCTAAGATATCTCGAAAACGTTTCAGATAGAGAGAAATGGTTTGCAAGTTCCATCTTAATTTTATTAGAATAATTAATATAAATTTTAGCAAGCGGAAGAGGTAGTTTAATATCGATTAGGCCCTCCTCTGTTATTGTAAACTTCCCGGCATCTCTTTGCCATACTTAAGACTAGGTTATTGATGTAATTTTTTGGCACGTTTTCCCATTCCTCCTCAATGTCTTGAGTCAGAATAATTTTAAGTAAGACGAAACGTTCTCTATCAGATTTAGATCGGGTGATTTTGCAGGCCAATCCATCCTATGCACGTGATTTTCTTCCAAAATCTGATTAACAATATGGGCCTGACGAGGTCGGGCATTGTCGTCGATTAATACAAATTCTTCTCCATAATAATTCGCATAGGGCGCAACTATTGGAACCAAAACATTGTCCCTATAGCGTCGAGCTGTGACTGCCGTGGGTAATAAACAATTCTGATCAACCATTCTGGCCCAAACAGTAATACCTCCTCTACCAAAAGCCTCCTGAGCTACCATATTTTTTCGGCATATCTAGAATTAGGTTCCCGCGACACTAAGATTTTCCATCATAATAAATCAGGTTAAATCTACTCTCATCGGTGAAAAGACAGTTTTTCCACTCTTCTCTTAAATGCAAACGATTGCGAACCCACGCTAATCGAGCTGTCCGAAGACCGGGGAGCAAGCGTACCTATACATTTTGCTCGACGTCTGGCTCTAGGAAAATTGTACATTTAAGGTACTAGGATTACAAAGTGGGATAAAAACAAAAATAATTCTTGATTCTTTTAATACATAAATTTTATTTCAAAGCAAAATTGATATATTTTTTTCGGTGTCTACACTTTTAATTTTTCCATGTCACTTACATTTTCACACCGCCCCCACTTTCATGTCATAAGTGGGATAAATACACGATTCACTCTTGTAAACAACTTACCTTAGGTTGTAGCGATTAATCGTTCTTCTTATCGTGTGATTTGAGACTAAAAGACTCTTGTTTGGTTCGGAATTTTTCTCGACCTTTGATGCCTATTCCTTCGAACATTTCTTACCAAAATCCATGCTTTTAAACAGTAAGATATGCATTTCCTAATTTTAATGAAACCCCAGTATAGTCGAAAATAAGCGAGATATAAAAAAACGACCACATTTATTTTTTAGAATTGGTCCATAGGTATAAAACTTTTATCTCGATTTTGGCGACCTGATTGCCTATATCATTCCAACTATGTATTTCAGATAAGAAAAAAAGGGTGTTTATAAAAACTGTTTATAGTCAAATAATCCTCAATTCCTGCACGAATAATCTTTCTGTTGAAGAAGTCCAACAATGATGGTGACAAAAGAGGAAAACTATTTTACATCTCATTTCGAAACGTTCAGTAAATCTATGCCATATAAAATATATGCCATTTATTCCGTTTCCTGTTGTCACTAGTACGAATATCTTCATGTTCGTGTAGCAGCTAGTTAGCGAAATAACGCATCACAAAGTGCTATTTGCTTGTGCGTAACAAGCGACATTTTCTAAATATACTTTAATTACTTCATGCCATTCAATGACGTTTTTCTGATAAACAAATATATCTATTATAAGACTGACATATATACTGCTGTCCTGAAAAGTACTATAAAGCATGAAATGAATAACTTACTAAATAGAAATGTGCACGTCAGAATATTGCAATTATAGTAATAACAACAATAATAATATAATAATAGTAACTATAATGATAATAATAATAATGCATTTATTGCCCAACAGAAAAAATCCATGTACAGGTCAAAACAGATAAGGAAAATATAAGTACAAAAAAAATCATACAAAAAGTAAGAATATGTTGTTGGTTAAATAAGGCTGAAGTCGTGCCGCACCTACTAAACGCATGGAGGACTTTGTTGTTCTTAACTGTTTCGTCGGCTTGTATAGTTATAAAGAGTAAATACGTTACACTGTTTTACCTTTGTCAGATTTCAGTAGGTATATATCTTTATGGCAGTTGCCTAATGCTGTCAGAACGAATAGATTGACATCCTCTCCAACAATAATTGCATACTCATATGAAGATGACAGTTCGATGGCTGTATTTACTATTAATGTGTCTGCATCTTCTGTAGCCTGGATCACAGTGAATTGTGCGTCTTCTTTTTCATAATGCATAAAATAATTTCTTTTTCAAAATGCATATAAAGCGATCTTTGTTTGCGTCGCTTGATAAGAAATTATTCGTCTGGGTAACTGTGGGGGTCACAAATTCGTCAAACAAAACATCTGGTGTAGTATTTTTGCGTGATGCGTGCTCTTCGTGCTTTTTTCTGCACTTATGGGATAGCTGTCAAAAACAATTATTGTATTTGATCGATTGTTGATTGTGTCTTTTTACATACTCTATATAACTAGTACCAATCGAACCAAATGTTTCATTTCGACTCCAAATAACTTTATGCAGCAGGTATCCAACGTTAATTATGTAAACTTTATTGCTTCCAAAGTCATATTCTGCAAGTGGCAAAAAACATTGTACAACAATAACTTAGGACTGCAGATGTTGTTCAAGCTCCTGGTCCGTTTGTTTTGAGACACAAAGCCTTTGGAAAATACTAGATGTTTACACAATAGAACATTTACTTCATTATCTTGAGTGACTTTTATCCTAGAAAACTGTATACCCAGATTTCCAGCATGTCATGTATTGTACTAATGTAAATCAGAATTTTAAAAAAAATCTGCGTGCCGATGTACGTATAACAGAGTTTCAAATATGTGTATGCAGGTCAGAGACATGATGTGATATTTTTTTAAACAATTCCTGACAGAGTAATTACCATATCTGGCTCCATTAATAACTCTTAACAGCAGTTTTTCTGCAAAACAAATACTTTATGAGCTGTGGTAGAATGGCCCCACATTTATTACCCTCCAGAGTACATTCAACAGCGATTAAAGTGGGAAATAAAAGTTTGCCCAAGCTAGCTCAGCTTAATGAAATAAAAAAAATAAAATAGTTCCGTGGATACCGAAATCACTAATTATCCGTGGACGCCACTGACTGTGCGCAACCAAGTAAGATAATCCTCAATTATCCTGGATATCGAACCTACACTTTCTGTAATTTTTGTGAAAGAAAAATGAAACACAATATACTGATGTCTTTGATTTAAAAATTCAGGGTCACAAATGGCACTAAAATGTTACCTAAAATTTGCTTGAAGATACTTACATCCAAGATCACATATAAAACAAATATTTATACGGACCGTAAACTAAATCCCAAAATGTGGTATTTTACCCGGAAACATATATTTTATTGAATGAACATCATGCACATCTACTTACTATTGTGGTGACAACCCATATTGACAAGAAATAGGTCTATACTTACATAAACATTATCGAAATAGTGTAAGTATACAGGTAAATACATATTCAATTTAGATTTTGAAATAAACATACCACACTATTTAAGTAACGGCAACCTATTCGTACACTGAAAATTAATTTTGGTAAAGTTAAGTATAAAATAAAGAACAAAACAAATAAACAAAAATATCAAAATCACTGAATCTCAGCGGGGCAACCGAGTGCTTCACTTGGAATATTCGTTTTTTGACTCGATTTTCAGCTGATATTTTGCCGTTCGCCTTATTTAATTTAATCGTGAAGAGTACGCATTTGTCGTTACTTATTTACTGATAATAATAAACAAGAAACCTCAAAATTGAGGGCTCTTGCCGAGTGGGCAACCGAGTTTTTGGCTTGAAAAAATTTTTTTCGACTCTTTTTCTAGCTAAGATTTCATTTATTTATCGATAGTAATAAACAAAAAACCTCGAAAACTTGGGCTCTCAGCGGGGCAACCGAGTTTCTCGCTTTGAAAAGTCTTTTTTCCATTCATTTTTCGAGATTTTTCCGGTCGACTTTTTTCATTGAAGCGTGCAGAGTGCCATTTTGTCGTTATTTGTTTATTAATAGTAATAGACAAAAAACATCAAAATCACTGAATCTCAGCGGGGCGACCGAGTTTTTCGGTTGAAATATTTTTTAACTCATTTTTTGCATGCAATTTTGCCCTTCCACTTGGTTTATTAATATTCGGGAATTCGATTTATTTTCAGGAATCGATATTAGAATAAATAAATTTTCCGTTTATAAAACGAAACCTGCAACATTTTCCTTAGAAGCATTCGGTAAGCGGTAAAAAAAGGACACATTTTAAGCTAACATAATTTTTTTAAATAAATTTTTTATATATGTGACCTGCTAACTTCATATGAAGTCAGCAGGGCACCCGATATAAAACAAATTAAAGAGCGGCAAAAAATGTTCTTTCACGATTAATTAACGGCTAAAAAACGGCAAATATTTATGGACATTAGTAGTTTAACGTATTATCGGAACTTGCCAAAAGTAATTCATAAACAAACAATTGATTTTAAGAAACTAAGTCGAGGTTTGTTTCATATGTATGTAATAGACGTTAAAATGTAAAACAGTTTTTTATCAGTTAATGAATATCACTGTTTGTATATTATTTTAAGCTAAATATTTGGGAGATTTATTTATGTTAAAGTCGATACATCGTCGGAACTCGATAAACATTCGAGTGAATGGGAGACAGAAATTTCCTGAAATGCGCAAATTGTTGATATACAATAGGCGTCAAAGTTACTTTCATTTGTGGCGATAACGCGAATAATTGTCAAGATGTTTCTGAATGGTCATGAAGGGCATCAGCGTGCTTGGCAAAACGTCAAGCATAGGTTTTGGCCACTAACGATATTATAATAAAATTGGTAAACATATTTTTGCGTAATAACAGTGAATCGATTATAGCCACTAATTTTAATAAAAATACTATTATTAATAGTTTTAATTATTATTGTGTTTATAAACACTTTATAATAATGATTAAAAATAAGTACTTCACTGTAGATAAATAATTAAATGACATTTATTGACAGCTATTTATACAATTTATCATTTAACCTAATAGGTAAATAGAAAGGGTTGCCTCTTACAGTTTAAAATATAGTGTGTATATTAAAATGAAATAAAAAGTCTGACGAACAATAAGCAAAATCTACAACCATAGAAGAAATTGTTAATATAAAGATAATTTTTAGAATACATGTATCTAACACTAAAAGTGTACAGAATATATTACCAAACATAACAATATGCATCGTAAAGTATAAAATAAAAGTTAATTGTATAGATTTGTTGTATATATGAACTAATAATTCAACATTGCTCATACTAAAAGTAAAGTAAAGTAAAATATACAAATTACCCAGGTTCATAAAATCATCTTCAAAGAATGGGAAAATGCTACAAAATACCAAAACTAGTTAAACAGAGGTACCTTTCTACTTTAATATAGCTAGGCTATTTAAAAATAAAACGAATTCGTAAAATTTAAAGTATGAGAAACATTCAACATATGATAATAATTACTCACCATATAAAAAATCATGCTAATATGAGCTCGATATAATAATAAATAAAAATTACTTTTTATTGTTTATCGTTACTTTGTTATAATTCAGACCAAATCGCAACAATTAACTTAGAAACACTAGCGACACTTGTCAAAAAAAAAACAAACGAAGTTGCTGAAGCAACTTTGCAAAAACCCATTGGCAATTGCATTGAAAATTACGATGGCACATAGTCATTATTTTAATTAATCATATCTTCCCTATTAATAGAGATAATGACATGAATTAAAAAATGAATTGTTAAGAAGAGACTACGCTAAAGTTCTGTATCAAAATTTTCATCTTTTTATTGCTTGCATTTACCACAGAGTGTTGCAAACTTTATGCAAAAATCCAATGTAATTGGTACACCTTGCTGAAATTCAGTAGCACATCTGCATTCCGCACGAACAAACCTACAATTTAAAAAAAAAATCATGTAAATCGACCCCATAGTTAGGAAAATATTTTCAAATGAATTTTTGGTAAATTTTAGATGGATCGAATTATATATATATATATATATATATATATATATATATATATATATATATATATATATATATATATATATATATTTGTATATATATATATATATATATATATATATATATATATATATATATATATATATATATATATATATATATATATATATATATATATACCGGGTGACACAGGAGACATGTAACGCTCTGTAACTTTACTATTTAAAAAGTTAAAAATTTTCAACTTTGGGAAAGTCGTATATTACATAATTGTCCTTTTTTTGAGCATATCAAACATTTCCTTAAACTTTCGGTTTAAGCGGAAGTGACGCAAACTTTGTTATTTTAAATGGTACTCTGTATATTTTTTTTACCCATCTGATTCGTCTTTAAATTCTCTTTTCAACCATGTATCGCACCATGGCATTTGTTTTTAAACTGACAGTTAATAATCATTTTATTGTATTAAGCATAGGTGGCCATGATATACCTTGGCAGATATTGATGCTAGAGAAAGCAAAATGGGATAGGTACAGCAATTGTAATGGCCGAAAATAAAAGATAAGTAAGTATTTCTTAAGTAGGTCAAATAAAAAAATGGAGTTCCTATCTTAGTTTTTATAATATCGTTGGTTGTTTAGAGATTTTTTCTTTTAAATAAGAAAGATCTAGTTAGTCTGTTCAGCTACTGATTATGCCCAAAAAAATATGAGGCACAAAGTTGCGTACCAGAAGTCTTTCGATATCACACTAAGCATCAATATCTGCCAAGGTTCATATCATGGCCACCTATGCTTAATACAATAAAATGATTATTAACTGTCAGTTTAAAAACAAATGCCATGGTGTGATACATGGTTGAAAAGAGAATTTAAAGGCGAATGAGATGGGCAAAAAAATATACAGGGTACCATTTAAAATAACAAAGTTTGCGTCACTTCCGCTTAAACCAGAAGTTTAGGGAAATGTTTGATATTCTAAAAAATGGATAATTATGTAATATACAACTCTCCCAAAGTTGAAAATTTTAACTTTTTAAATAGTAAAGTTACAGAGCGTTACATGTCTCCTGTGTCACCAGGTATATTCAATCATATTCAAAATAATGTGTGTCACCGATTGTTTTGGTCCGTTCAGTATATGTACCAAATAAACTCACAAGTAAACCATTAAGGAACAGGTATCATGTAACAGTTTAATGACAAATTAAATATTATTATAAGGCTAGATGCGGTTAACGATAACGATATGAAATTCTTTACACAAAGCGCCGGGATATGACGTAATATCCACGCAGATTCCTACAAAAAATTAAAGATTATAGCTGTACTATTTAGTTATTTATTCAATATAAGTATAAATCAAGGTCTGCAATGGCCTATGGCAGTTATTAAATATATACATTAAATAATAGAGGGCTTCCTGAAAAAAAAAGTATATGTAGGTAGGTAGTTACAATTTGAATTTCGGTTACAATTTGAATTTCGAGATAAAATTTGTAAAAAATGATATCAATTAGCCATTGTCAAGTTCAAGAAAGCGCATGGATTCTGTCTTACGATGTGCATAATAATATAATAGATATTATTGTTGTTCATATTATTTTTTCAATAAACAACCGATCACAACAGCAATTACACAGCAAAAAAATAATGGGACCGTGAGAACGGGAGTATACTTTTTAATAATATAGATATATAATGAACATTGTCTTGAGTTGGTCTAGGAGGAATGTCAGGCTTATAAAACTTTTATTCTTTACGGCAGACTCAATATCCCTAAGATTGATATTAGGCCTATTATAATAGTCGAATAAAAAGTTTTGCCGTTGGATATTATAGATTATATATGTTCAAATATAACCTACCCATCCTTATAACTTTCGAAAAAACCATTGTTAGAAAAAAAATTACCCTCGAGGAAATAGGGTGCAAATATGGATTACCTTGAAAAAATAATAAACACATCTACTAACTATTTTTTTATTAATAAAAACTAAAAATATCAAACTTCTGCATAGACTACTTGAACAAGTCATAGACTTATTCATCTTTATCCGCACCTACACATTTATTATGTGCCTACATGGAACACATGTGACACTAGACCCATAAATCACCTCTTTGGATTGTTGAAAAAAGTTCGCTTCAAAAAATGTATACTTCATCGCTGACGTCAGGGTTGGAATGTCCACATCGTTTTCTGAATCATCTGCTAGGTACAAATCGTCAGATTTAAATTAAAATCGTCTTTGCACTCAGATTCTTCTTCAGGTGACACATCTTCTGGCGAGCGCTTCCGTTTAAAATGTTGATTTTTGGGTGCAATTTTGCATTTGGGGTCTCCAATGCTCAGATTCCTTTTCGTTTTTAAAAGTTTTGCTTCCTTTTCTTTTTTTTCTATTTATGGACTCACATTGAGTTGATCTTTATCAGGAGATAATCAGTGAAGCACCGACAGCTTTGAATAGCCGCCAAAAATTTGGAGTGCTTCCGTGCAATATTTAGTGAAGAGATGCAGTGCAATACAAAAAATAAGAAAATGGGGTGCAATTATGGAATACCAGTGACAAATCACATGATCAACATTTTAGAATATATCGTTACAGAAGTTGAATTATGGAAAAGTAGTTATGGCCTTCAAAAGACTAACTCATATTTATATCAACACACTCACAAAACATTGAATAAAAACAACCAACAAAAAAATGTATACATTAATATTGACTACATACATACTGAAACTTTATGTCGACGCCATTAACAATATTACGTGTGCCAAACTGAAAATTTTACGTCTATGTTTCCAGTCTACCAACGTGTAAACGATGTCTTAGGTCATTGTTATTATACGAGTACTACAATACGAATATTGTAATTCTTTATATTTGATAAATATATCAATTACAAAGAAAAAAATATCAACTATGGAACAATTTATTCAGAAAATATTAAAATAATTAAACAAAACTAAAAAAGAAACAATGTTCCAAGTCGTGGAACTATATGTATATTGCAAGAAATTGTTTGTCAGTAATTGTCGGGATAGATAACCGAGTATTATATGGTTAATTACGTTGCTTATTTATTATGATAACCTTCGCCATATCTACAACATGTTAGTTTTATTTGGCTTGAATATTTTATTGTATATTAATGTACACGAATTAACTGTGTTCAATTAGGTGCGGCATGTCGTTAATTAAAATTCACAGAGACGTGGTATTGACAGTTGACTTTTCAGTCGCGGTATAGGTGTTACGCCGACGGAAAAAGCTGATAACCCTTTTTTTGATCTGACTCAGCGCTTTAATAGGTACTTTATCCTAGTTTGTTAATATAAAAATACTTTAATAGCGGCCAGAAAAATGCGAGTTAAAAATATTAACAATCTGACCACTTTTTTCTTCCACCAGGTAGGGATTTTGGCCCAATGTTATTCACCTTACAAGTATATGTTAAACTCTATCTATCTTACTCTAATTTCAACTTTTTCCATATTTTACATGTTTTGGTTTCTGATAATGATCATTCAAGATAGTTTGAGATATTGAAAGAAACAAGATAGTTTGAGATATTGTTACTAAAGTTGTATCGTCTGCAGAAAGTATACATTTGTGTGGATAAATAAAATGGTAAAAATCATTTATAAATATTACAAATAACAGTATAGTAAAAAATTACAAGAAACAATGCAATGTTTATATGTTATATATTTAATACTGGGATTTTGCCGTTAATTGTTTATGGATGGTAATAAACAAAAACCATCAAAATCACTGAATATCAGCAGGGAAACCGAGTTCTTCGCTTCTTCGCTTCGCGATTTTTTCGACTCGTTTTCTGCCTTATAATTCGCCGTTCGACCCCTTCGATGTAATCATGTATCGTATGATTTTTTCCTGAAATGTTTAGCGACCTCAATGAACAAAAAAAAATTGAAAATAACTGAATATCGGCAGGACAACCGAGTTTTACGCATGTAAAATTTTTTTTGGCTCGATTTCTAGCTGATATTTTGCCGTGTGCCTTGTTTGATTTAATCGTGAATGGTGTGATTTTGTCGTTAATTGTTTACTGATAGTAATAAACAAAAAACCTCGAAATCGCGGAATATCAGCAGGACAACCGAGTTTCTCGCTTGGAAAAGTCTCTTTTCGACTCGTTTTTTGTCTGAGATTTTGCCGTTCGACTTGTTTGATTTAATCGTGAAGAGTGCGATTTTGTCGTCATTTGTTTATTAATAGTAATAGACAAAAAAACATCAAAATCACTGAATCTCAGCGGGGCACTTTTTCGGTTAATTTTTTTTGACAGTTTTCTGCATGAAATTATGCCCTTCGACTTGACTTATTAATATTCGGGAATTTGATTTATATTCGGCTATCGATATTCGAATAATAAATTTTCCGTTTATAAAACGAAACCCAAAACATTCTCCTTATAACCATTCGCCAGCGGCAAATAAACGGCAAATTTTAAGCTAACTTATTTTTTTAATTAAATTTTTGTATAATGAATGGCAAGATTGCTATTGAAACCTTTTAATTGTTTTTGAAGTATATAAATTTTCGTTGAATGAATAAGGAACATTTACCTACTGTATGTCACTGTATTATTATCATTGCAACTCTCATAATGAGCAGCATGTATCATTCATCTCTGTAGATGTCGTAATACTATTGTACGAGGAACTTCAACTTCTACGTGATATCACATGCTGTGCGTACATATGGAAATCCACTTGATAATTTTACAAAGTTCCAGAGAACCAGTTAATTACTGATTAAATTAATTATTTATTTCTGTGAGACTTTATTCATAACACAGTAGTTAGTTCCATTTAATTTAAGATCGCTTAATATTTAAGAGTTTAGAATTTAGATCATTAATTTCCAAGAAAAACAACTTTTTTGCAAGCAAGATTTAGTGCCTCTTTATTGGGCTTAAATTAATTGACGTCTGAGTTAATTGTATGCTAATTAATGGCTTCTGATATATATATATATATATATATATATATATATATATATATATATATATATATATATATATATATATATATATATATATATATATATATATATATATATATATATATATATATATATATATATATATATATATATATATATATATATATATATATATATATATATATATATATATATATATATATATATATATATATATATATATATATATATATATATATATATATATATATATATATATATATATATATATATATATATATATATATATATATATATATATATATATATATATATATATATATATATATATATATATATATATATATATATATATATATATATATATATATATATATATATATATATATATATATATATATATATATATATATATATATATATATATATATATATATATATATATATATATATATATATATATATATATATATATATATATATATATATATATATATATATATATATATATATATATATATATATATATATATATATATATATATATATATATATATATATATATATATATATATATATATATATATATATATATATATATATATATATATATATATATATATATATATATATATATATATATATATATATATATATATATATATATATATATATATATATATATATATATATATATATATATATATATATATATATATATATATATATATATATATATATATATATATATATATATATATATATATATATATATATATATATATATATATATATATATATATATATATATATATATATATATATATATATATAGTTATTTATTTTTATATATTAATTTAGATCAGGAATGGGAAACCATTTTTGTGTAACGGGTCGAATAGAACAATTTAGTATGGACCACAGCCAAAAAAATAATGAATAGTAATAGGAAAAGTATTTATCTAAAAAAAGAGAAGTATACCTAAGTATGTACAATATAATAATAAAACTAAAATTAATAAACGCCTTCTTAGTCATGAAAGTGACATTATGACTAGCCACCCCATATATTTTTAATAGGACTGAATTAAGGAGTATAAGGAGGCAATCACAATATTTCAATAACATGTTGTGTCAGTAGTTTGTCGATATGGTAATACGGATATTTTGTTTTATTTTCTTTTACCAATTTGTATAATTCTGGTTTTGTTTTCAGTGGATCATGTGAAATATTTATTTTTATTTAAGAATGAAGTATTCATCTTTTCTTGAAGAAGTTGTGGGTTCCTTCTTCTCAACAACTTTGTGATGAGACGCATTGTCTAACACAATCACGTGGTAGATTAGGAAATTATTGAGTTTTTAACCAGTTCTCAAAATGTACAGCATTTGTATCGTCACGATGGGTCATTATCATGACTATTTCGATCTTAAATAATTAATTCCATAAGGTATTTTTAAATAATAAAAATTGATTATATTTATTTACCTGACTTAAAAAATAAGAACTTCGTTTTTGACAGATCTTTTGACAGAAATTTTGAAATTGGGGCCTTTATAAAGTAATTTTTGTTGTCAATCCATTTTTTTCTGTATGTAAGAGCTGTGAATATAGGTCTCGTCTGTATAAACAACGTTCTTATTTTCTAAATGTAATTTTTTTACAAATTAAATTTGTTTCAGTCTGACGTAAGACTCAATCAAAACCAGCCGATTGTCATAGCTCTTCTTCTATTCAAATCCCATTTTTTAAAGAAGCTTCCATAAAATAGTGGCAGAGCCATGATCGTTGAGTATTATTTTAAATCATAACAGATTGTTTCTCGTATTCTTTGAATTTGACCAACATTTTCTAGATAAGATTCTGGAGAATTCATTTTCGCTTTCTTTTTGGAAGGTGATGAAAATGACAAAAGTTGCAAAGTGGAATAGAGAGACCACCACTTTGTTTTCATGTAATCCAAAATATTAGCAATTACTTATTTTGTTTGGTTATGAGTTATTTGTCCCTTATCAATAAGTGACCCTTTGAGGGACATTTTACGCAATGCAGTCCTGAAATAATGACCGGATAACAAATAAAGTAAAATATGATAACCTCAAAAAAATTTATTTACCTATATATGGATTGAATTCCTCTTATTAAAAAAAATATTATAAAACCAGTAAAATACTAGAATACAATCAGTACCTCACAAATTAATTTAAGAATATTAAGGTCACTAAGAAATAAAAATCAAGTTCACCGGCATAAGCAACTTGTTTACAACAATAAAGTGTTTGGGTGTAGTTCAGTACAGACGCCACTGGATCGTTAAATCACGCCGCAGAATTTTGCCGATTTGGACCAAATAGGGTTATTGCTCCAGTTTATTGCCTATATACATTTTAGAAAAATTCACTGAGATATAAATGTTGATGATGTATATTTGGATATCTATCCTCAGCGATTGATTTACTATCATCGACAGTGGTGGCATTATTGGTGTAAATGATGGTTGTAATGTAAAAGAAAAGGCGCCTTCACGTAAAGTGAAAAAATATGAGAGCATTATAATTTATTACTGCTATAAAACAATATGTAAATGTACCCGTGTGGAAAGCTTATATTTATGATACTGCAGAGTTAGTATACGGTATGATTAGAATTTTTATTCGAATTCCCTATAAATATTGGATTCTGCTGAGAATGGGTCCATGAATTGGTAACCAATGATTATTAATTAGAATGAACTAGAAGTGCTTTCTTTATTTTATTTCAACAAAATGTATGAATCAGTTTAATTGGTTTCTTCAATCTGTTACATTTAGATTTCGGGAAGACAAAGGGAAAAATATGAATAATTTAGCATAATACGAACGAGAAACACGAACTCTTAAGCAAGTATGACCATATTGTCTACAGTCTATTTAGAAGTGAAAGAGAGTAATAAAAGCTCATTAAAAATGTGAACCTATATTAATAAATAAGATTGAAGTGTTTGTTTGCAATACCAAAATAACAGCTTTTTACTATATGCATATGAAAGTATATACGGTACTTATAACAATTAACAATATAACGAAACAATGTTTAATTTTTTGCCTGTATGTCTGTCTGTATGTCTCCTTGTTCCGGCTAATCTCCGAAACGGCTGGACCGATTTTAATGGGACTTTCACTGGCGTATAGCTGATATAATAAGGAGTAACTTAAGCTACTTTTATTTTAGAAAAAAAAATTAGGGTTCCTCGGAAAACAATTAAAATCCATGATACTGTGAACAAAACTGCTGGATCGATTTTGAACACTGGCAGATATTTGATGCTATAAGGAGTAACACTCGGAGTAGTTTCCACAAACACCAAAACACTTTCACTTCGCTCGACGCGCGTTTCGCCAACCAATTTGGCATCATCCGGAGACGATTAAAAACATAGGAGTAACTTAGGTTACCTTTATTTTAGAAAAAGAATTAGGGTTTTGCGGTAAAATCCATGAAATTGTGAACCAAATTAATTGGATTCAAAGAGGGAAGTATACATCCAATTAATAAATAATTAATTATTAATATAAATCTCCGAGTATTTTTCCTTGCTTGAGTAATAATTTTCGTTCTTCGAGTTATAAAGTAGCAGTATCCAGTACCGCGCACGCTGCCACCGTCGCCGCATCGAGGAGTTTTACAACGCAGCGTTAGTTTAAAAAAATTATATTCCTTTCGTGAAAAAAACATCATTGTTTTTTATCCTCTAATTTCCGTTTTTGATTAATCCTCGTTAAAAATTATAAGAAAGTCATGAATATATAAGGAAGGGAAATGTAACTCGTTCATTAAAAACAATAATATAACTAAATAATTTTTGTATAAAACAATTGAATAATTCAGTTTCATACATTTAAAAATAATCGAGCGGAAAATTTCTGTGCCTGCAGCTGAGGGAAATAAATCTTGAATATTCATTTTAACAAAAAATACTGTCGCCCCAAAAAATCCAGTTTCAGATTTTTAATGGTTTTGGACCATGAAGGCAATATTCATTTGCCATTTTGAAAATTGACCAGTACTTTGTAGCAACTTTATAGGCGACAGCCGCATCGGAATATGAAACGTCTCAAAATGTATTAAGAAAAACAAAAAATTAAGTGCATAATTAAAAAAATTGTAACAAGTGTTAAATAGAAAAAATAGTGCGGTATAGGTAGGGATCGAATCCGGGCCCGTTGCCTCGTGGGCCTACTTACATACCCTCGGCGCCAAATTGACTGATTCAGTAATTATTGAATTATTTAAGAATATCACACATTTAAAATGTTTTAAAAAATGTTAAAAATAAAAATAACATTTACTTGCGCCCCAAATTTTCCGAAAGGGTGGTCTAACAAAACTAAGAGGTTGTCAAAACGTTTTTGAGAGATGGCCATATGATCCGTAATTTGTCCAACCCCTAGAACACACCTGCTTGTATTAGAGCGACATATGAAGTTAGCCCTGATAGACATCTTGCTAAAAAAATGTTTTTTTTGTAAGTACTTTTTCCTAGGGATGGTCTAACGAAACTAGAAGGTAAACTTTTACGATCATCTGTGCTTACGATACTCTGTCATCGAGAGAAGATCAGATATCATTATCATAAAAATTTTCTAACAGTTAATTGCAAACCAAAATTTTCGAAGCTGTTTTAACAAAACTAGGTGGTGGAAAAAATACTTTTAGGATTGATATAACGATCAGAAATGTCAACAACTGCTTAAAAGTCGGTGGTCCCCCCACTTTTCGAGGCCAACTTCACGGACCTTAGTCTTCTCCCATCAGCCTGTTATGGGTCATGGAAAAGACGATGATGGGAGCAAACTAGCTCGAAACGGATCCATGTTTGGTGAGGAATTGATGAATTATTTTAGCTACCAATCAGGATTGTGCAGATATTTTCTGCAAATCGATAAGTTGCAGTTTTACCCAATAGGGCTAGAGATGGCTCTTTTTGCCTTCATGGAAGGACGCTATCGTAAGGCTACCTATGTCGGATAAGAATATATTATATGGTACTCGCTACTATTATATTTATTTTTGCTAAACAGAAACTAAGACCAACATTGAGAATATTTTTCTGCCATTTGAACTATATGGGAGGCTTTCTCAGTCTTTTTTTTACTCTGCTTGATTACCTAATTATTCTGTAAGTAATAGAAACAAATCCAAATTTAAAATTGGCTAAAATTATTATTATTTGTTCCGTTTCTATTGTCCACTTCGTTAGAAATCTCAAACTAATCGAAAATATTGTTCCAGTTGTGAAAACCCCTTCTGATATAATAGATCTTATCTTAATCACTCTAAAATCGATTGTGTCTTCAAAATACTACAAATTTGCTGATAATCGTC